>JAGFPH010001320.1:7118-25842 GCA_018207615.1 Philaenus spumarius | reverse complement strand
TCATACCAACTCCCCCTCATTGAAAGAAAAGAATATGGTAAGGGAAGGTGGTGGGTGGAATGGAGACCTTGTTAGGATGAAGAGGGATGTAAGAAAAATGTTCAAGACATCTGCTTGTCTCGGTTGCTGGGAAGCATACCTCAAGAAACTCACTGAGTATAACTTGGTAATCCGGAAATCAAAGAGAAACTCTTGGAGCTGGAAGCCCTCTTGGCATGCCACTTTCCGGACTCTGAGAGAGAGGTAGAGGGATTGTCTCTATGCACTGGTGTAGTACCGCGTAGAGCGGATTGGAACTGTGCAAAAAGAATTATTTTAGATGGAAGTGTGGAATGGGCCATTAGATCGTTCAAGTCGCACAAGGCTCCGGGGTGCTGGATCCTCTGTTGTGTTGTCTATTTTATAATTTAATTTGCACTTTTTAAACCTAGTATTAATTTTTACTACTAAACTTCAGGAGTTCAGTGGGGTTGAACCTCTAACCTCCCCCCCTGGCTCTGACCTTGCACTGCAATGCATATTGATATTTTGGACGTTGCCTGTTAAATGGAATTCAGGTTCTCTGGCAATTGCACTGAGCTTGAATGATGGCTCTTGTAATTTATTTACAATTTATTTATTTACTGCGTCATTAGGATTTTGTGGGGTTCGAAAAATCTTGAGAAAACACACAAATTAGAAGCAGAGTACATCAAATTAAAATGTTTAGTTTGTAAGTGGAGAGTAAAAAAACGCAGTCACTATTTAACTTTCTATATTACAACCATTATCTGTAGAAATTAAAATAGACTAATTCAAGATCGCTTCAGAGTGGACAGAGTTATGTACAGTGGATTTCCCTATACTGAGTGCATGCGGGTCAGTGAGTCCGGTAGAGGCCGCCACTAGCGGCCAAAACACGGTAAGACCGCTCTTGACTCAAGCGTGCAATCGTCACCGCTTAACATATCACGTCATTTATAACTCTAAATATCGTTCAAAAATTATTAAACTTCACAGTTAGAAGGACCAAACCTTGCTGAAAGCAACAGTGTCCTCTAAATGTACAAACTTAACACTGTCGAATGAGAAAAATGTTTTTCTGAAACATAAATTTGATTCAAAGATAAACGCACATTAAATTTTCGACATGCGAGGGAAATTTTTTTTATTTGGTCAGAGACAAAAGTATCTGCTGAGATATGTTGCCAAAAAGTTTATTGCTTCATACCTGAAAGTCATTTTTATCTACCGTTAGTACTTACTCAGCAATCGTCGATTATTTAAAGCGTTTTAATTGAGTTTACATGCCGCGCTGTAGCTGGCTCGTTGCGCAGTTTAGCCTACTAGTATTACAAAGAGTGATTTTGTTAGTTAACTATATACTAGTAGTTCTGGAAAAAGTAGACCTCGCTCGTTGAAATAACAGACGTGGTTTTAGGACTACAACTCGGTAAACGCGACGCAACGCCAATCGGGCTCCTTGTCTCGGCTCCCCCTCCACAACTCACTCACAGTCACAGCGGCCACACTGACGTAGCGCAGGAAAGAGCAAGACAGCAGGTTGCGCTCTCTCTCTCCCTCTCCATAAAATTATAAGGTTTTATGAAGACATCTAAAGAATAAACGTATAAAAACATGGTTAAAATACAAAAACTTGGACGATTTTTAACAAATTTGAAGTTTGCGGCCATTTTGTGACCTTACCATTAGAGATACGGGAAAAAAATTAAGGCATCAATTTTGTAGAACATAAATTTGCTACCCGCAAAATGGAATTAGTTTTTCAATTCGACTTACGGTTAAGCCACAAACTAACTTTGGGAAAAAGCTTACACAGAGAGACGGTGCAGTAGCCATTTTTATTTTATTTAAGGGGTTAAAATGAAAAATGAAAAAAACCGTATATATACAGAGCTCGGCCTAGGAATAAGGAACATTCATGCAAAAAATCATGACAATCAGTCAAGGCGTTTGGCCGTAATCGTGAGACAGACAGAAACACAGACGAAATGCCGAACGGTCGAGCT
The DNA here is from genome assembly GCA_018207615.1 of Philaenus spumarius. Classification (NCBI taxonomy): domain Eukaryota; kingdom Metazoa; phylum Arthropoda; class Insecta; order Hemiptera; family Aphrophoridae; genus Philaenus; species Philaenus spumarius. Next base: position 23,833 of record JAGFPH010001320.1, on the reverse strand, counting down.
AAAACGGAGACCTCGCTTCGCTCGGTCAATTATGTTATGGGGAGGTTTTTTTAATTATTTTTGTTAATTTAAAATTTTTGATAACTGTCTAAAATATGATATCCTATTTAAAATACCGTACATTTAGGTTTATTTCAGCATACAAATTAATTTAGTAATTGTTTAACAATGCTTTTTATTTTATCTCATTCAAAGTACCGTATATTTTGGATTTGACAGTGGTAGGCAGGACTGGCGAAACGGTGACTGCAAACTGCTCATGCGCTAACCGCTCTACATAGCTTTGAGCTATGTAAACAATCGGGGTAGCAATTATATTTCCACCCATCTAGGCTCCCTTTGCCCATTGAGGTAACCAGCCTGGCTCCACTGTGCGTGGGACAGTTGCCAACTGTGGGAGAATTGTTACATAGAAGTAAGCGAGTAAGCTACCATCCCGGCTACCAGCGTACATCCCGGCTCCACTGTATATGCATCCTTAAAATGTTTACAATACATGAAATACAATGTACTACACAATGCACAACATTTTTATTGGCTCATGAAAGTAATCGTCTTTGTAAGATGGGATCTATCTTTTTAAAAATGCATTTTCTCTCTAAACTTTTGATTGTAGTACTTAAGCCGTAGATTTACTTTTGAGAATAGCGCGCGGCACTGGCCAAGGTCACGCCGAGTAGCCGCCATCTTGAGCGGCCAACCGGCCTCACCGGCGCGGCGAGCCCCTAGTGTCCACTCTATATAACTCTGTCCTTATGCGCCACAGACATTAACCAAGCGTGCGAGTTGGAAAATTGGAGTCAAACTTGGCAGTGACAGAGACAGAAGCTCTGCGCACCTGTACCCGTTGTCATAGAGACACCCCCTCCTATCACAACCTGTGCAGTCGAGGAGTCAAATTTTTCACACCCTACATATTTCAAGCGTAGAGTTAGACACGACGTCTTTATTGTGAAAATAACTAATATTGAATTTGAATTCAACGCTTATAATAATTAGTATAGTGTATTTGTTTTCTTTGCATCTTACATTTATAAATATTAAATAAGTGAAATTATACGAACTCCACCATGCCGAAGAAACAGAAGCAATTTAGAAAATATAAGTGTCCAATTCTATTGTTCGGCTATGCCAAACATTGACAACTCTATTTGTATTGAATATTTCACCCACTAAAAATCATCTAATCGCACTAAAACAAAAACAATTGGAACGGAAATTATTTAAACTTGAATTTTTGTACTTACAAGTTTGTTCTAAAACGTATATTTACATATGTAATCATCGTTTTAAAATTGTAGTTTTCTAAATCAATTGATGCGAGAAAGCAATATGAAATTATACAAATACGTCACTTCTCTAAGGCTCAATATCGCTCGACAGAACTGTTTTGAGAATAATATAAAGAAACATTTGGATTCGTCAAGATTTGCATTTTCTAAAACTACAATCCAATCAGACGTCACTCTTATATTTCCGAAAATATAGAGTTTTCTGTAAATCCTTGCAATTGGACAGTTTTCAACCAATGAAAAAGCACATTTTGCATTCGAAACTGTTACAATTCGATATATTTGTATAGTTATATCGATTTGTTGGGAAAACTTCGATTTTTTCGTGTAAAGTAAACCACATTTACTGTAACGGTTTTATTGGTACAGTCCTGGGAAATACAAACTTTTGTTGAATTCAAAAGTCGATGTTCTCACACTTCGTACCTGATAGTTTTTATTCGTTTGATTTAATTTTGTGATTCAAGTAAAACCAATGAAATACGTTTATAAAATAAGAATTTACAAGTATACAGTTCAATTCTTTGATTTATTCTCTCCACTTTGTTATAATAATATTTCATTTTTGGGCAAAGCATATATCCTAAATTACTATTCAAACTAGGCCTAGTTTTGCTAGCAGTCTTTTAGTAGGAATATACAAACTGGTGTTTTCAAAATAAGAAATTTGAAATTGATATATATTTTATACAGTTCTATTTAGAACTAAATTACAAAACTTTTGTACATTTTGAACAAATTACAAAAAATGTTTACTACTTTTTATGTAAGCCTAAAGTTGAACTTTTTCCTATCGTTACTGAACATTTTTTGTTTCTTGAGCTAATAACTTTGTAAACTTTACATCAATAAATTTTTTACTGTCGTATATGAATTCTTTGATCCTTTCTCCACAAAAAAAGAGATGGAGCACTTTTGGATTGGTTTATAATTACTATATATGGCGAATTTTTGAAAATGTGCTTGCAATACTAACCTAAATGGCTTGGCATTGCAAAAAATTAGCATGGACAGTTTAGGGTCAAGCAAATTTATTATTTAATCATTATCTCTTGATTGTACGCTACGGGGAGTTGCCATGCACCTTTTCAGAAAGACTGGACTGAATATTTGTTTGTATAACTAGTTAGTTGTTTGTTCATTGATCACAACTACTGGAAAATTTTAATCAGTCAATTTCCAAGATAGTAATTTGTTTTATGTGTTTTTGTGGTTGGAAATAAATTCATAATTTTCAGTTTCAAACAGAAAATTTACCAGCAAATTGTTCTGTTTTTAGCTTTATTTTATTCTATTTGTACGGTAATAAAAGCGTGTATCAATGGCATTTTGTTTTTATTTTAATAACTTTTTTGGGGAGAATTTATTACAGATTGTGGGGATGCTGAGTCATTAAACTAGGGGGGAATGGGCACCCCTGTATTCTTATATTAGAATGGAATGTTGAGTAAATAAATTATAGTTTAAAAAAACAAGCTTTAATAGCAAACCGAACTAAAAAATAGAAAATAATTTCTAAGTAAGCAGAGTTTCTTCTACATCGATATAAAGTCAAGTAATTCATTATAATTAAATAATTTATAATACGTTTAGAATACAAATTTAGTAATTAACAAAATAATAAATTAATTAATTGTAAAAAAGCGTGGGGTGCTTGACATAAATGTTACAAATATTTCATTGGTAACTACAGTATTTATAAAAGTAGAGTTATAAAGTTATAGCAAAACACACCCCACATTTTTTTTTTTAACACAATACCGGTAATATCTGTAATATTTTACAGATATTATCTGTAATATTTTACAGATATTATCTGTAAAATACTTTTGTAATTATTGCGTTATTGTAATTTATGTGAATAAAAATCTTTAAAAAATATATGAATTATTATTAAATCGTTATGAATATCTAGTGTTATTACACAAAGTGTTTTGTATTTCCTATATAAGGGATGTTGCAAAAAAATACCCTACCATTAGAGTTAATTTACACCAGTGCACATTTCGTTATTGAAAATATAGTATAGAGACAACTTTCGTACCTAATTACTGGTTGGAAAAAGAAATACAAAACGATAACATAGATTTAAATTACAAGATAAATATTAAATTAGATTAATGTAATGAAAACATACACCTAGTAGACTTAAAGAGAGAGTTGTATTTTGTGTATGAAGTACTGTATGTGTATAGTTTCTGTAAATGAAATACAAACTTATACCTATAATAATATTTTCTTCTTTTTTTTAATATCTGAAAATTTAAAAACCTTAACATTATGGATTGTTCTAATTACTGATTCTAAAAAGAATTAGAAAGTGGAAATGTATACTTAAAGTTATAAACTAAAGATTAAATTGGATATACTTAAAGTTACATGTAGTAATAACAGAGAAAGAGTTGTATTTTGTATATAAATGTATTAACATGTTATAAAAATAATGAATTAACAAGTAGGCCTAATACAAATTTGTTATAGTTAGACATTTTTTTAAATAATAAATATAGTGGTTTTATAAACGGTTTGTTATTACTCTGTCGATAAAATTATGTTAATCTATAGATTTAAACAAATTATATTTACAAAAAATATCGTTAAGTATTTCTCTCTAAAGAAATATTTCGAAATTTATTTTTTTTAAGCTAAAATATCAACCAGATATTATTTTATTTAGAGTTTGGTTATAAAAACGATATTTAAGGTATCTGCACTCACACAAGGAACCACTCAAATTTGCACATTTTTTTTGTAGGGGTTCTCGTAGTCAATATTGTGTAACCCACAAATTTTCAGGTTAACGAACAAAATTTTCAGGATAATGTTAGGTTACAGACACGTGATTCTTTAGTTAGCGACAAAAGTTTTACTATTCACAAAATGTTTACCCAATTCTTAGGTCATACCAAAAGTATATACCCAATTCTTAGGCCAAATGCCAAATTATTACCCAATTTTTAAGTAAAACCCTTAAGTTTGTACCCAATTCTTAGGTTAAACACTCAATTTTTACCCAATTTTTACGTTAACCATCAAATTTTTTACTCTATTAGTTAGAGATTTATACAACTTTTGTTGACTCCCAAAATTTCACTCATTTTTCGTCGCTAACTAAAAGTCACATGTCGCTAACCTAATATCATCCTGAAAATGTAAGTTAACCTGAAAATTTCACCCAATTTTTAGATTATTCCCAAAAAAAGTTGTCCTCTTTTGTCCAAAGTTTTACGTTGCCTAGTAGAGTAAAAAACTCTCAGTAATGCAATCTGTTATTTTATGCTTTAAGTAAAAAGAATGTTGTGATTAAAATGAACAGCTCGATTGTGGCTGGCAGACTTCTTTACCTAGAATTCCGTGACAAAACAAAATATATCATTTACAGGGTAAAAGTCTGGAATGTATTAAATAATTCTAAAACTATTGAGCAAACAGTAATGTAATTTTGCAGTTGTGTATTTGTCACCATAATCAACAATTTATGATTTAACTTGACGTAGGCTTACATTTAAAAATGTCAAGACTTCCTATAAGTGAACCGCCCCATGTCACTCCAAAAACAAGTCAAATACTGTACATCAAATTACTAGTTACAGTGACAAATACATAACTCCAAAGTTCCATTAGGTTTTGTTTAATAATTTCAGAATTATTAAATGTATTTCAGACTTTTGCCCAACCCTGGTATAATAAATATATAATAATAAAAGGAAGTGTTTGTGTGTACAATGCCCATCCTATTTACTACACGTAGAGAACTGAAATCGTTAACAAATATGGGCGACAAGGAATCCGAATGGAAGAAAGGTTATTAATTTTCGCGTTAGTTTCCGGAAATGAGTGAAAAACTAGGGGAAAGGGTGATTTTAGCGCTTACCGACACAGCTAAACATGTGTAGGGCTAATTGGGAAAAAACACAGCTAAACATGTGTAGGGCTAAATGGGAAAAATGAATTATTTTTACGAAACTCATTATGAGTCAAGGAATTCGAATCTGAGGTTTGTTGGTCGTAAGGCTCAATTTTATCCGATATTAATTTCATTTGGTTATTATTATCTGCGAAGCCGCTGGTCCCTGCTACTTAATAATAATGCTAGTAGAAGACCGGTACATTAATCAGCAAAATTCGGAGTCTTCTATTATAAACAAAAATTACACAAAAAGCCTGAAAGAGCGTCAAAAACTAAATAATAAGTAAGCAAATTTAAATGTTTAGTTCTTTAGGCTATGAAAACTGTTGTTTCAAATTGTCAAACCCAACTTCTGAAGTTTAGAAGAACCAAATACTAGTTAATTATCTTTATTTGTAATCTTAAAATTATAATCTTATTAATATTTTACCTGAACCGATCAGCCGAGAATTTGAATCAGGTAAAAGTTCTTTTTACGTGTAGACGTACACCTGTCTCACCTGATGTAATTCATATCATCAAATTTAGTTTAATCTAAAATTTTCCTTAAAATGCCTTGAAGTTAGTACGTAAAACTACCAGGCATTGATTGTCAAAGATTTCAGACGAAAACAAAAGAGACACTTCTAAGAAAATCAGTGTTCAGTTTGCTTACTACAGATTTTGTTTCTCTCTAATATGTCAATACTGTAGTCTATGTGACGCTATGTGCACCTCTGTTCCGTTTTGAATCTATCACTCGTGAGTACAATTTTAAACTTGAAGAGTTTTATATTAGAGTTTTAATTTCCGACTTATTATGTATTCTCTACCATTATTCTTTGTATCACAAAACAATTAACTAAAAGAGAATTTCGTTTAAAATATTTATTTGTTTTGTAATACAAAACCTACTAACGATATAGAAATTTTAACAATGGCGAATTTTTTTTAATTATCTAAACATTATTATTTTTAATTAAAGAAGACTAAGTTATACTCTTTTAGATTAGATTGTTATTTTATTCCCTGACATATTAGGCCTATATGCAAACACATACAAAATAAGAACTTAATTTCACAATAAAGTATAAAATAAAATAACAACCTGTAATCTATATATATAAAAATGAATTGCTGTTCGTTAGTCTCGCTAAAACTCGAGAACGGCTGGACCGATTTCGCTAATTTTAGTCTTAAAATGTTTGCAGTAGTTCATAGAAGGTTTATACGTAAAGAACAATTTGAAAAGTTTCGCGAAAAAGTTTCAAATTTGGAAGAAACTCAACAGCCTTTACTGTATGAACTCAAAACTATAGCTTACAAAAACAGCTGTTCGTATAAAAAGCTTAGCAACACGTTATGTTTGTTTACAATCATTACCATAGCAACATTACTTAGCAAATTTATAATCACTTTAAAATATTCTTCAAAACTAACAGCTTTTTAAGGTTAGATTGAAAAACTATAAACAAACGCAAGGAAAAATCAACGAAAAATACATACAGAATTATAATTCAACTCAAACATTGGTTATTAAAATATCTATATAGGCCTACTTAGAGATATGCTGTTTAAAATATTGTTTATATAAAATATATCATAACTATGAATTTTTTAATACTTTTCAAAACATATTTTTGCTATCAATAATAATAATAACAAACAAATTATTTGACACCATGCATAACCATAAACATACACGAGTTTAAAAATATTATATTCAAAACTAAACAAACAATCTGAATTAAACTAAATGCCATTAAAATATCACATTCGTAGCTTTATTTTGATATGTAATTGTATATTTAAATACTAAACAATATCTTATACTAATTAGGCCTATACATTTAAAATTACAAACTCTTTTTGAACCAGTTTGTTACATCCTAAATTAACGCGGATGTTACAAAGTGATTCAAATATCTTTTCTACGACCCCCAGCTAATTTAAACCCTCGCTAAGAAAGGGTTAAAAGAAATTCGAAATTTTAGGGCGGTTTGGGGGGGGGGTGTGTGTCAAAGTTACTAAAAATCCCTATAATAACGAATTGGAATGACATTTGGTACGTAGCTTCCTTTTAGGCTGTAGGTGCTCGCAACATTGTCAATGAAATTAAGTGAAAGTCAAAATTAGTAAAAACTATAAATTAAAACCATATATTTAAAGCTTTTTCATAGATAGTAGTTAACAGGAATACAATTGTCAGTGCTTTCTTAAATAGCGTAGCCTTTTTTTCATGACCACAGTAGGATACGCACGGGTATTCAACGAACACTTAAAAAGAATACAATTACGTCAGATAGACTGAAAATACTGACAACCAGGGGCAACGCCGTATGGGTCAGCTAGTCTTCTATATATATATAAAAATGAATTGCTGTTCGTTAGTCTCGCTAAAACTCGAGAACGGCTGGACCGATTTGGCTAATTTTAGTCTTAAAATGTTTGCAGTAGTTCATAGAAGGTTTATACGTAAAGAAAAATTTGAAAAGTTTCGCGAAAAAGTTTCAAATTTGGAAGAAACTCAACAGCCTTTACTGTATGAACTCAAAACCATAGCTTACAAAAACAGCTGTTCGTATAAAAAGCTTAGCAACACGTTATGTTTGTTTACAATCATTACCATAGCAACATTACTTAGCAAATTTATAATCACTTTAAAATATTCTTCAAAACTAACAGCTTTTTAAGGTTAGATTGAAAAACTATAAACAAACGCAAGGAAAAATCAACAAAAAATACTTACAGAATTATAATTCAACTCAAACATTGGTTATTAAAATATCTATATAGGCCTACTTAGAGATATGCTGTTTAAAATATTGTTTATATAAAATATATCATAACTATGAATTTTTTAATACCTTTCAAAACATATTTTTGCTATCAATAATAATAATAACAAACAAATTATTTGACACCATGCATAACCATAAACATACACGAGTTTAAAAATATTATATTGAAAACTAAACAAACAATCTGAATTAAACTAAATGTCATTAAAATATCACATTCGTAGCTTTATTTTGATATATAATTGTATATTTAAATACTAAACAATATCTTATACTAATTAGGCCTATACATTTAAAATTACAAACTCTTTTTGAACCAGTTTGTTACATCCTAAATTAACGCGGATGTTACAAAGTGATTCAAATATCTTTTCTACGACCCCCAATTTAAACCCTCGCTAAGAAAGGGTTAAAAGAAATTCGAAATTTTAGGGCTGTTTGGGGGGGGATGTGTCAAAGTTACTAAAAATCCCTATAAGAACGAATTGGAATGACATTTGGTACGTAGCTTCCTTTTAGGCTGTAGGTGCTCGCAACATTGTCAATGAAATGAAGTGAAAGTCAAAATTAGTAAAAACTATAAATTAAAACGATATATTTAAAGCTTTTTCATGTTAGATAGTAGTTTACAGGAATACAATTTTCAGTGCTTTCTTAAGTAGCGTAGCCTTTTTTTCATGACCACAGTAGGATACGCACGGGTATGCAACGAACACTTAAAAAGAATACAATTACGTCAAAAAGACTGAAAATACTAACAACCACGGGCAACGCCGTACGGGTCAGCTAGTATAAACTTAACTTTTATAAAACTACACAAAAAAAAGCTACCATAGGGAAATAATATATTTTGCAACATCTAGGGCAAACCCAAATAGGAGTGATAAATCTGATTAAATTTAACTCTAGACTTATGGTCATTCAAATAATATTTACCCTACATTAGAAAATTAAGAGTGTGCAATACCCTGATGGCATTTACTTTATTGGTGTTATAGCTGTCTTAAACAAAATGTGTCCTGACTTAGAGTAACGGTTAGGGGACAATTCAAATAGAATGCTCAGGACTTTTCTGCCAGAGCCATGTGGCTGCTACACCAGACGAAGGTACAACTAAAGCTACTTTTCCTGATGACTTTTTCTCACTTTAGCTTATAATAATTTAATTAGAAACGTTTTCCTCTAACCACATGTATTAGCCTACTTGCATTTAGTGATATCGTTGGGTTGGTTGTTCTTGTTACAGAGCGCTCTGTGTCTTATAAAATATTTATATTACATTTTACCCCATATTTGAACAATAACCTAACCCAAAGGACTAAAACTATGAGTTTTTTTTTTTTCAAAAAACAACCACTCTTATAATAAATAAATCATTTATTTTTCACTTTACAAAAATATAAAAACACACAACTATAAGATCTATATATAACCCCGTCATATAACACAATTTCCATCTTTAAAAAATAGTACATATAAAAAATTAACAATCCTCAGAATTGATGATCCTGGTTAGGACTTACCATGATACCTAAGAAAGGAAAAGAGGAGACAATTAATTAATGCTACTGACTTGCCCTAAGTACATAAAAACTAAAAAATGTATATTCAAAGATGCTATATGTAAGTGCAATCAAAATTTAGAACTAAGTTTACAAAAAAAATATCTTTTAAGATAATTAATTCTGGAATTTCAACAATAACATATGTAAATGCGATCAAACCAAATGTAATTATCTGTAATAATATACAATAACAAACATAAAAATAATAATTTAAATAAAAACAATTTTTTAATGTACCACGTTTTTAAAACTATAAAATAATTTCTCCTAGACCAATACAGATTCTTAACCACATAGTTGTCCTGAAAATTTGTGATTGTAAATTTTTAATAGCTATGAAAATATTATTTTTAATTTGCAATCATTTACCTGCTTTCACACTTCCTCAGCAAGGGTTAATTTAATTAAATTACAAGTGAAAAAACACTTTAAAAAATTAAGATTTTTTTAATGTAACGTATGCGAGGTATTCAGTCTATTGGTTCAATAAATGCAGTAAAAACGTACAAGTGAGTTACAGTATTGTCCGCGAGATGAAAGAAGTCCTCTGAGCCAGGACGGTATGCAGCAGTGTTTGTATGTTACCGCACGGCATTTGCAGGCGCTCCACGTTGTCCAAACCTTTCGCGCCCCATAGTTTTGTTTCTGCTAATGTGGAATCCCTGTAGAACAGCCGTTAAGTGCAGGGCTATAGAATACTTGGGCTAGACCAGTCCGCCACGGAAAGCTATGTTTTATTTTTTATTTTTGTCATCAATAATTGTATTACTCTAGGTTTAAATTTGATTATAATTATTTGTATAATATACAATATACTAATGTTAGCATGCTTTTAATTTGATTCTCTGAAACATTTCTGAAAAATAAAAACGAAATTGAACAAAATGTGTCACATTATTGAAAATAATTGTGTTTATTACAATGAACCACCAAAACTTGAATGACTTACTGCAGTTTAATAAAATATGTGTAATACTTATAAAATAAAACACATAAAAGTTATAAATACTTACACATAATGAGTAGCTTATATGCAGATATGCACATGACATAATAATTACTATTGACAAAAAATATTTTAAAGAAAACTGCTTTATATTTTCCTTCCCTAGACCTTAGGGAATAGTTAATTTAATAGTTGAATTTAAACAATTGAACTATTTAAATTTAAATTAACACTGCAATCTAACTTAGTCTACAAGTTTAACTTAAAATTATGTTTTATTTTTTATTTTTGTCATAAATAATTTTATTACTCTAGGTTTAAATTTGATTATAATTATTTGTATAATATTATATATTTATTTATATCTAATTATTCTGAAATTTTTAAGTACATTTTGATAGCAAAGATTTTTTAAATCCCATCTTGTATGTTTTGTTGTATTTGTGAGTGTTTTGACGACGTGGGTTTTATACAATGTTATTAAATTAATTAATTATTAATTAATTAAATTTAATTAATTAATTAATTATTCGTACAATAATTATTACAGTACAAACACTGCAATAATTTACGAATTTTACATGTACTTTATTTCTATTTAATGCAGTAGTTTTCTTTTTTTAGCGACCGCTAATAATCAAAACCGTGAATACCAAGCCCGCGAATGTCGAGGGATTTACTGTATATCAGTTTTTTTAGTAGGCCTATCAACAAGCTTTTGCTAGTTTTGTATATAAATTTTAAATGGTTTACAATTTAATATTGTATAGTAATTGAAGAACTTGTAAACACTATGTACATAAGTGTAAATATAATCTTACTTGTAAATACAATAACGGTTTTTCTTACTGCCTAACTGTACAAAATTTTACAGTAACAACTTTCTTTCTTAATAACAAACTTTTTATAGTAATCCTATACTGTAATAAAGTTAGTTTTTAAAACTGGAAGGCTTATCAAACCTTAATGGTTTTCTCAACACTGTTAACACAATTAAATAACTACAATAAAGTAAAACCTCAATTGGCTATTTTACATGATTTGCCACAGTGAATGTGACCGCAGAATGCCGTGTGCAACGTAAGCTTAGCGCCGACTCAGATAAGCGCCTGCAATTTTTTGAATAGGCAAGAGCTCAGGGGCTTTCTTTTCCTCTCGCGGACAATAACATCGACCAATATCCATAGTGATCAGGATAGCACAGTTGGTAGAGCGTTACCACGGAATGGTAAAGGACCTGGGTTCAAATCCTGGTCTTGGTCCATGTTTTTCACTTGTAATTTAATTATACCATGAAAATACTTGTAACATTTAAAACGAAAAACATGGGACACATGCAGTAGATAATTAATTGATGTATGAATAGTTTACCTAAGTCACTAACAATTTTATTTCATTGCAAATGATATGAACTGTTTTCTCAACAACAGCTACACCCTACACTCTACCCTTATTAGTATCTACCGTACTACATGCGCCCCATGTTTTTCGGTTTAAATGTTACGGTACAAGTATTTTCAAAGCTCTTAAAAATTCACAATCACAAATTTTCAGCACAACTATGTGGTTAAGAATCTGTATGGTGCTAGGAGAAATTATTTTATACTTTTAGTCAGTTTTAAAAACATGCTGGTATATTAAAAGGTTGTGTTTTTTTAAATAAATATTTTCTGTTTTTTAGTCTTGGGTGAATTTAGCAGTTGGTTTCAATTTTCAATCATTTTAGTGAGATTATGACCAGCAGCTCTGATCTATGTTTAAAGTTTAAAGTCTCTAACTCATCGGGAAGTTGGTTTAAAATCAATTGCAAAATTTGGACCTAACAGATAGACAGCAAACGAAAGCGAGGGAATAAAAATGTTGTAAATATAAAAGTAATCTTACTGTAAAACTAATAACTATCAAAAGAATTAACTATTTTAAAACTGTTTCAGATATTTTCTAAATGTTTGTATATAGCATGGACAGCTGGAATTATTGTGCATGGTAGATTACTAAACTGTTTAGTTCTTCAAAATAAATAACGAATTTAAAATGCATTAAATCTAGTTTTTGCAACATTCTATCTGTCTTCCTTTGTTCTAATAGTAGGCCTACGCTTCAATTACATCACTGTTATTAAATTTTGTTTAACTTTTAAAAGATTTATCCACATCCTTTTCAGTACTTCACTGAATAAGTAACTGTATACTTGCAAAATAAATTAGTTTTTCTTCTTTTAGTGGGTACAGTGATCCAGTAAAATAAAATAACTACATTATTAAATGAAATTAGTCTGTAAATCTTATATGATTCTTCCAGGTCAAATTTTAATTCAATGTTATTCCGAAATATTGATCTTCTACTATACCTTTCATTATTAGACATTAAAATGCAAATAATATTATTATTATTTAGACAAGTATTGCAATAATAAATTACATAATTGTGTTCCATTTTATTTATATTACTGTTTTTATTCAGAAAGATATAAGGCGTATGCTTCATGAACATACAGATATTTGTGAATCACAATATTAAATAGAAAACAATCACCACTCAAAGATTATTTTCCGTGATGTATCATCTCATCTACAAAAGACGTTATTTATCATTAACTTTACATTCACCAAAATCATTTACATAATTAGAGAAAAGCACCAATCAAATAACCCTTGAGAAACACCAAGCTTTACTTCACTTGCGCTCCTTATTATACTATGTTCCTTATTAATTACTTCATTGATTTTTTTATGATGTGAAAAAGAAGGTAAACTTACTCTCAGTTTGGTAAATATGATGCCAGTTGGTATGTTTGGACAAGATGTTTTGGCTAATCGTTGGGTTTAGCTAACTAAATATGTTTCTAAATATTATTCAGCTCTCCCTTCAGAGCAGAAAATTAAGGTAAAATTTCATGGTTAAGTTCAGGCCCATACAGAAATGAATCTTCAAAGTCTTCTCCAAAATCTTATAACATAAGTTAGGTACTGAAGTTCTGAAATTTTTTTAATCTTTAGTTTGGGAACCCGGAAGAGAGTTATTAAGATAATCTAAGAATGGTACGTAAATACTGATTCGAAAATAATCTGCCTCAATATTTGAATAGTTTTTTGTAACTTTACTTCCCTCAGCTTTTTATTAATAAACTCTTGATCATGAGCTAGCTCTTCACACTTTTTAAAGATTGCTATAAACTTATTGTTATCTTAGAGCTTTTAGATGCTTGATATTGTAGCATTAACTCATTGCATTAGTTGATATTAATACATCCATGTACTCTATCTATTTAAAAAAAATTAACATAGGTTAAATTCTTATTTTAATTTTATTGTTTTTAATAAGTCTAACTGATATATAAGATTTTTACAGGATTTATTTTCTAGATACTACATTATTTTAGATCATTCTGAATTCTTTACACTTTGCTCAAAGGTTTATCAAAAACAAATTCTACTGAATTACATATTAATATTAATACATTTTGTCCTTATTTCGCTTCATAGTCTAGTCAACGAATGCCCAAAAGGGGGCTCTAGAAGGAAATTCAATAACCGGAAAGACCAACTATGGTACGTTGTTTGGGGTACCTCGTAGTATAACATACTAAAAGTCCTTAACCCTAGGGGTGGCGGAAGAGGGAGGGGGGGTTAAAGGTTCCCTTTTTTGCCTATATCTCAGTAGGGGTGGGTGCTGCAAAAAAAAATTGGAAAACGGTTGACCCTAAAGGCCATCCATGTAACTTCCCGCTAAGTTTAATTACAACAAACACTATTTTTGGAAATTTTGAACTGCCATAACTTTTGAATGAATCAACCGATTTTTATGCGATTTGCGGCAATCGATGCAGTTTTTTAAGTCCATTGAAATAATCAACAACAAAAATTTTTCAGATGAAAAGTTTTGGAGAAATTGAGGAAAAACACTTTTTTTTATTTTCTTTCGTTCACGATATCTCGCGAATGGATCAACCGATTTTTATGCGATTTGTGGCAATCGATGCAGTTTTTTGAGTCCACTGAAAGAATCGACAACAAAAATTTTTCTGATGAAAAGTTTCGGAGATATTGAGAAAAAACACTTTTTTTGATTTTATATCGTTCACGATATCTCACGAACGAATTAACCAATTTTGACCGTACTGGTAGCAATCGACGTCGCTTTACAAGGTTAAAAGCTGATTAGATTTTGGAATTGATCGGTAAAGCCGTTTAAAAGTTATTCCAAGAAAACCTGATTTGAAAAAATTTTATTTCTTAGTTTTTTCGAAATTTTTCAGAACCTACCGGTCCGAATTAGTTGAAATTTTCAGGAAATCTAAGTTTGATGGAACTCTTTAGAACGCCGTTTGGTAGGATCCAATCGGTTAAGCCGTTCAAAAGTTATAAGCGGGTCACATACACACACACATACATACAGACAGGGTGACACCCTCTCGGGAGTGGTCAGGGAAGATTTCTAGGACCTCAAAACGTCGAGATCTGATGAATACTCGATTTTCGAAAAACGGGGTGAAACCAATAACTTCCCGATTTTAGAAAATTTTCAATTTTCTTAGCGGGAAGTTAAAAATATACGTAGCCTATACCAATGACTACATAATGTAGTCATTGCCTATACAAAATTAAAGCTGACAAAAACTCTATATTCTTTATTCCTATCTACCTGTAACCATTGTATTTGAATAACCTAGGAGAACTCCGATCTAATGCAATATTTTGTTCCACTATAAATTTGACTTTTTGGCGCTATCTATTGGGGAAACGAAGGAAGCTGGTTGAAAACACCAATGCTTACAATGCTTTCTCCCTAGCGCTACCTCGCGGCGCGATCATGTACTATTTTCGCGAACACCTTTTTTCCGGCACACAACCCCCGTATGGATGCAAGATCTATTTATTATTCATGATCTATGCTGTAACCATTAATGAGATAAACACTCTAAATTATCGGTAATTTTTTTTTAAATCTTTCTTCGCTACACATTTTGCCAACTTCTATCGCCAGCGCCTCAGATCTTCATCTCATAGAAAGTTCGTCAAAGAGAAAGTTATAGAAAATTAAATTTCCTTCAAAATGAGTTTTTGGTTCATCACTTTATATGAATTTAATGGAGTATTAGAGTTTTTAAGATTTTTACTGAAACTAGCGATTCTGGTAGAAACCAGCACTTAAAATGTTTTAAGTGTAAAAAAAGTAAAAACTTGTACAAAATGTGTTTCTGTACACTTTCAACTCGTTGTACATGATAGTAAAGTACTTCCTCTTCATTCATGACCAGAAAGGTCGGTAAAAGCATTATATTTGGATAACTAATAGAACTCCGATCCAATGCAATATTTTGTTCCACTGGAAATTCGACTTTTTTGGCGCTATCTATTGGGGAAACAAAGGAAGCTGTTTGAAACACTAATGCTACCAATGCTTTCTCCCTAGCGCTACCTCGCGGCGCGATCATGTACTATTTTCGCGACAACCTTTTTTCCGGCACACAGCCCCCGTATGGATGCAAGATCTATTTATTATTCATGATCTATGGTAAAAGGTTGGTTTGGATTTTGATTGGCGTTGAGGGGGGATAAAGAAGGAAACATAAAAATGAAGGGTGATTGTTGAATAAAAAAGAAATGTTTGCGGTTGTGAAACCCCTGTCAGAAACGAATTTCATCACGAATTTTCTTCAAATCCTAATGTAATTTAAATAATTAATTCTAGACCTTTATTATAATAACTAGCTGACCCGTACGGCGTTGCCCGTGGTGGTTCGTATTTTCAGTCTTTTTAACGTAATTGTATTCTTTTTAAGTGTTCAGTCAGTGAGTGGTATTTGGCTTTTATATATATAGATCTTAAATAATAAAAGCAATATTGTCATAATAATAAAAGATCTAAAATTATGATTTTAGTAACTTTAATCCACCCAAACCCCTCCTAAAATTTCAAAATTTTTCATACCCTTTCTTAGTGAGCACCTATGGCCCTAGAGGAAGCTACATACCAAATTTCATTCCAATCCGTTGGGTAGTTTTGAAGAAGTCATTTTTTAATAACTGCGAACCCTCCCAAACCCCCAAAAATTTCGAATTTTTTCAAACTCATTCTTCGTGAGCACCTATGGCCCTAGAGAAAGCTACATACCAAATTTCATTCCGATCAGTTGGGTAGTTTTGAAGAAGTCATTTTTTATAACTTTGTACCCCCCCAAACTTCCCCTAAAATTTCGAATTTTTTCAAACCCTTTCT
>JAGFPH010001319.1:285956-302381 GCA_018207615.1 Philaenus spumarius | reverse complement strand
ATCATGCACAAGTTTGATCCTTTAATAAGAGCTCACATTAAAAGATCATCCCATTAATTTTTTTAGAATTTACCTTAATTTATATCACCGGTTGACTTCGTTGTTGTATTCGTTATTTGGCCTAGTTTTGAAACACATTCTTAATCAGATAAATAAAAATTACGATTGTTCATACATCAATGCAATTTGTACGTATAATATTTTGCCTATGCTGATATTGCCTATGGAAAATAGGAATAAACCTGTCAGTAATTTAGGCCTATGTTTCTCTAATTGAATCCTATTGCCGTCGTTTTAGTGATGTCGTAAGGTAAACTCTGTTATTGTAAAAAAAAACTAATTGTACATGTTCACACGGATGTATTACATTTCTTTTCATTTAAAGGTTTCTTCCGCTTACTTTTTTGGTTAAGCTTTAACGGTTTAGCATTATGCATAATTTACTGGAGAAGTGCGAAATTTGACTATCGCACCAAGAGTTCCGTATCGCCAACTGTTTATTAACATTATGTTACACAATTTAAATAAAGAAACACAATTTTCCGCATCCTTTTCACTAGTCAAATTTTGTAAATACTATGGATTTCCTGTAAAGTATTAGGCTACCAATCATCGTTGTTTTTTCCAAATTTTAACTGCAGTATGGTATTTGCAGTAGTGAGGGAAATGAAGTTTTAGTAACATTTTCGGATATATCTTGAAAACCACAAACACCAAATTTCTATAAACGTTTTCACTCGATAGTATAGTAGTTATGATTTGCCGGTTCTGAAAATTGGCACAATCATTGCACAAAACAATATACAGTATATTTATATACATTTTTTTTAGGTTTCAAAGTTTAAAAATATTTTTGAGTCAAAAACATGTAATATAAAAATAATGTAAATGTACTTCAGAACATTCCAATAATTCTTAAAACTGTAATATACAGTGTCACAAAAAAGCCTTAATGTTCTAAACAGGATTATATTGTATACATTAAAATAAATTTAAAATATTCAGTAAGTTTTTTTTTTAATTCGGCTTAGTTTAGTCGCAATCCGCCATTTGTTTTTTTTTTACAAAAACTCACTGTAACTCCAGAAGTAAATAAGATATTGAGTTGAAATTTGATATAAGCATTTTGTATGTTACAATTGTTCAATTGCATACAAGTGTTCCAAACACCAAGAATTTATGTTTATAATTTTCAAAATGGCGCCTGTTACAAATTTTTAACGTGGAATATCATGAAAACTGCTAATTTTACAACAAATTTACAAGAGACAAAAGTTATATTTTTTAACGACAAACAAAATGACTTTTTTGTTATTTCTGTAGGTAAAAAGTAACAGAGTTATTGACAAAAAAACTGAAAACATAATTTCTTGGTAATTGTCTACAACATTTAAAATTAGCCTAAAACTAACATTTCAGAGCAATGGATATTATCTTATTTATTAAAACTATAAGAATAAAAATTTTGGTTTTAGGCTAATTTTGGATGTTGTAGACACCAAGAAATTATGTTTTCTGTTTTTTTTATATCAAACTCGGATGTAGCCTACTAAAGTAAACAGGGTCCATCCTAACTAATATAATGATGTTCATGACTTTAAATGTATACAATTCTGGTTTTATTATCATTACAAATCATAACTATAGTTGTTACAATGAAAGAAAAACTCGAAATGTTGATCTCAAATACTTAGTATCATAAATATTCAATTTAGGCGCCCCTTGAGATACGTCACAGATCAAGATTGTAGTCACGCTTCTACCAGACTTTTGCAAGATTGTTTTGGTCGATTTATTCAATGGTTGCGGGGAGTTCAGGTATGCTTTCTGGCTAAGTTAGTGTACAGTATACACTTTATCCTTTACAAATCCACACAAGAAAACATCACAACGGGTGATGTAATTGAATCGAGGAGGCCAATTTCAAAGGTGCACCGTCATAGGGACTATCACAAATCGTGGCAGATGATCTCGTAGCTCAACCTAACAACCAAGTGAATGTGGCGGTGCTTAGCCCAAATGTAATATGAAATTACGGTTATCTCGTTCTAATTGTGGAAGAAGTTGTGTTAACATGCCGAAGAAAATGATTCCTGTTATTGTTTGTTCTTGCAAAGAAAACAAGGGTTGTACACTTTGTTATGAGTGACGCCACAAAAACACTTCAACTATTCAAGAATCGCGCATGTTCTCGCTGTAGGCGTGGAGTTTTCCAAGCCACAAATTCTGGTATTATGTTTGTTCACTTTATCATACAAGGGGAATGTGGCTTCATCGCAAACTTGAAGAAGCTTGAATTTTAGTTGTTTATGTAAAACATTCCAAACTGTTTTCTGTGGTATTCCAAGCTCTCTGCCACATCTAACGGTAGATTTCTGTGGAATATGTGTAAAACTTTACCTTACCTTGTACACAACTTCATTGCTCATTGACCGCCTACCAGTTGATTTCCTCTTACAAACACATCCATTTCTCTTGAAATTCAAGTACCGTTTGCAAATAGAGTGATTATTGGGAAGATTTTCATTAAATTTGGTTTCTAAATGAGGTTGCACACTCATAACTGATTGATGAGTGAAAATATAACACAGATGCTGTCTTGTCTTCAAAGTTAGGCCTTACAGCTGACTTTACTAATCAGCTGATAAGTAACTTAAACCAATGTAAACAAAACTTTTTGAGTTTTTCTTTTCAATAGTAGACATATTAATCCAATAATATACATGTTTAAAATCGTGAACATTATTTACGGTTAGCCTGTATAAACATCATACTATTTAGGTTCTAATAATTTGTAAATTATATTATCCTAATATTAAATTCTAATGGCTAAATTACACAATACTATAAGTGGTTCCAATGATTTTGTGCATTTTCCAGAACCGGCAAATTAAAACTACTAGTATTTATTATCAAATATCTGTTGATTTTACAAAATATAGATCTTCAGAATTTATGTTGAAAAGTGTTTTTATTTAGTGTTCGGATTATTGGAATATTTGCTTGTTAGCTGGTTTAAAAACTATGCCAAATAATTTCGAGGGAAAATCGACTGCGACAAACTTTTAAAAAAACTCCCTTTCTTTTCTTTTAGAAGGAAACTTCTAGAGGACCCAAACGGCAGTTTTGAACAAATCCTTTTCAATCACTGCTCAACCTCGTTTTGAAATTTTTTATGAAAACATTCCATATTAGTCGGTTGACAATACTAAAACAAATCAGTGAAATTTTGATAAATAGTTAAGTAGTGAATCTTCAATTAAAGTAGTTATTAAAATGTATGTAACCCAATTATAAATGTTAAATATCTAAGTTTAACATTTCTTTCAAAATTTTTATGTTGGTCTTCTATTTATTTACTTGGTTGAATGGTCTATCAGCCTTTAATATATAATAGTATATAATTTACCTCCACCTTCCACAAAAATACTGTCAAACAAGTTGTAAATCTAAATTTGCAAATCCCACTCGTTTACTTTTTTTTCTTGAATGAATAGTGCATTGTTAAAAAGATTGTAATTTACAGGGCAACAATAGAATAACTTTTGTCTCAGAATAGAAACATGTGCATTATGTATACAAGTGAAAAAGTAAAATAAAACAAAATGGTGCGCGGAAGTGGGCCTGTAGTGGCTGCGGCGATTGCAATGTTGGAACAACAAAAACCGAATCCGAGTGTAAACTTGAGACGCGTGGGAGCAGTGTCCGTGCTACCCAGAGCTACTTCCGAGCAGCGTCATTCCACGAGCGATGTTTCCACGACAGATTCCGAAGAGTCTTCTGAGGATAGACGAAGACTTGCTGAACAGATTTCAGAAGAAAGTCAAGAGATAAACAAAGAAGGTAAGTTTTGCATGTTGATTATGTAATTATTTAAGTCAAACATGAATAATTTTAAAAGGTGTTTGATATAAAAGGCCACAATGTATACTGCTGAAAATATATAACTAAAATTGTTTTTTTAGTACACAGGAAAAATAATTTTGTACATGTTCAGTTGATACCATGGCTAGGCAGGTCAGGCTATAAGAGAGTCTCCCTGCACCAAAAACATCTTCTCTTCCACTTTGATTTAGAATTCAGTTTCATAAAATATAAATTAAGGGTCTTCTTCACCTTGCGTAAAAGTGCAAAACCTACACTAAGGCACCGTTTTTCATCCTAAAATGTTGTGAAACCTCTTCAATTTCTTTAAAGGCTATGTGCTTTTGTCTTATACGTAGTTAAAAGAATTCGACGGAGTTCACTTCTTTTAGTGAAAGGTGAAATTAAGTAAAAGTTGATAATTTTTAATCTTAAGTTTTGGTGGTTCACAAACAATAATATCCATATTTTAGGGTTAGGCTACGTGTAAAACAATAAAGCCTTCTTAATATTTTAAAGTTATTTCCCTGATTATTAGTTTATAAATATAGTCCAAAACATAAGATTACGAACATGCAACAATCTCGCAGCTCTTGATTCAAGCTGGCTGCCCAACAAAAGTCGTCCCGTGCACAGAGGTTTTATTTACTTATAATTCCATTTCTTTGTATTGGATGGTGCTGAGAGTATAGGAATGGTAAGTGAGATTAGCTGAGACATGTTTTCAGTCGAGCGTTGTTAGTCGTCCAGTTTCGAGCCACAAAGTAACTGACTGTACTCGGACCAATTCTATTAAAATCATATTGTGTACTCGGGAGTTTTCCTAAGGGTGAAGAAGAGCCTAAAAAATAATATTTAATCTTTACTCATTGAATATTATAATAATAAATCATTCTAAAGGTCATACATAATGTTGTTATCGATCAATCTTTTTTTTTATAATAAGAAGACGTTCTTTCCTTCGAGGTTAACTATAAAACGAAAGAAATGGGGGGCATTTCGTTGAAACTCCTTAATTTGTATCTATGTTTAGGATAAAATCTACAATTTTAAGACTTTTTCAACTTCAATAGTTATTTTATCCTAATTGGATCGTTAATGAGTAAAAAGGATTTAAAAAATCATAAATTTGTAGATCTAAATAACTCAAATTTAGAAAATAGCTGTTTATAAAAAACATCCAAGTTCAGGTGCCACAATTACAATTTTATACATAGGTAAATATTAGTTGGTAATTTTTTGTGATATATCTTATCTTCTAAAGCGAGAGATAATTGTTTGTCTGCTAAATGGATCTGGAATCTCCGTCTAAGAATTTTTCATTTTTTGATTTTATATGGGGCTTTTGGCCACGAGAAATCGATTGGAAATGGTCACCAGTCTGGGAAAATTCGTTTTCTACGTCTTTTTATTAAATTAAAAAGTGAAATTTGTCCATTTCAAACAATACAAAGCAAAGCTGATGCAAATGTTTTCAATGCCATTACAATAATCATCTGCTTTCTTTTAAACTGTATATTTTATTAGAGGTAAGCCTAAAATGTTGTATCTATTTATAGTTACCATGGCAACGAATACTTCTGCTAAATAAACATACCCTTTATTTAGTTGTTTAATGTTATAGGCCTAACCTAAACGATGTTCACGGAAATTTGCAATAATAGTTATTGACGTGAGCGAACTAGGCCCTAGGCCTAAATCGATATTGAAATATTAAACTTTAATTTAGGCCTGACTTATTTCTGAGGCATAGCGTTGAGATTATGGTTAATCCTTTAAACTGTATTTTTATTACAGGTAAGCCTAATGTTGTATATACCCTTTATTTAGTTGTTTAATGTTATAGGCCTAACCTCAAAACTCAATAATCCAATATTTATTATTGAAATCATAGCCCTGCTTATAATCGAGCTTTAGCTCGGTCTCCTGGTACTTAATATGTAAAATCAGAGTTTCCGGAACCATTTTCTACCTTACTTGATTTGTATTAACTTGTTTCTACATCTGATTAAACAATAAATTAAATAAAACATACAGTTATATCCTAAATAGACTATCACTTAAATTATGCCAAGTTGGAAAGGTCAAAATTTACTTGTCAAGTATTGGCATTTTATTTTAATTGTGTGTTAGCTAAAGTGTCTTTTGTTAGTAAATAAATGACTATTTGTTTTGTAAAACCCACGCTTGTGCAGTGAATAGACAGTTGACTGTTTTAACTGAAGATCAGTAACACTTTGCGGCAGACAGAGTTATGTAGGTATTCCAGAGTAGATTCCTAGGTTGCATGAATGTACGAGGAATTCCCGTCCGGAAGCTTATTTAAGAAGTGCGCTTTTTATAGCCCGAATTTAAATATTTATAAAATAACTTTTCCTAAATATATTCTAAGAATGTGTGAAAAGAATGTTGTGCCATTTAATGTAAAACGTTCCCTTGGTGTGATTATCATGGAGACAATAATGGAGTGAGTGGGATTCTGCGGATCTATTTCATAACATAAATATAAAAGAAAGTTCAAATATTTCACGAGTTTATTGTTCAAACTGTTAATGCTTTATTAATAGCTGTTAGTCATATATAGCTAGTGGAACTAAGATTAAAGAGCTATGGTTTTTTTAATGTATTTCTCCATAAAAGTATCGTTTAACATAAAAATTGTAGGCTTACATTTACAGCCCATTTGTTTATTTTGCACAAGAAAATAACATTTTCCTTTTTTAATAAATTGTATTATTCATTTTAATCAAAATGTGGCACTTTATTTCTAAAAATTGATTCGATTAGTGAACAACTTCACGATAGATTTTAAGCATTCACTTAAGCATAACTTAAAAATGTATGCTCAGATGATCTTGACTTGGGTTAAGGAAGTATACTAAAATCAAATAAATGAACAAATTTTTTTAACATGCTTTCCTATCCATGAATAACATAAGTAGACTCGAACTAAAAAATAACCCACAGATAAAATTATTTCTTGCTCAGCGAATCTGATATTGTAATGAGACTTGATAGCTTGCAATCTTTTTACTTTTCACAAAATAAACACACCCAAAAAGCATGGGGCGTGATGTTTTTGGAACTTTGCAAGAGTGAGCCCCATGCTTTTTGGGTTTGTTTATTTTGTGAAAAGTAAAAAGATTGCAAGCTTTCAATTCTCATTACAGTATCAGATTCGCTGAGGAAGAATTAATTTTATCTGTGGGTTATTTTTTAGTTCGAGTCTATTTTTTATGTTATTCGTGGGTAGTAAAGCATGATTAAAAAAAATTTTAATTTTTTTTATTTTTTACTTTTTAGGTAGGCCTATATTCATAAATTTGATTTTTCCGAAAATGGTTGGTCCTCATAGTAGCTACCTCCCCAATCCCTTCTATCTGAGGGGTTATTTTTTGGTTAATATACGTATGCGAGAACGCAGGCGTAATGCGATGTGCTATACAAAGCAGCCCGAGGCGACCGTGCACCGGTTGAACGGTAGTAAGTTGAAGAAAAGCGTGTAATAAATATAATTTGTTAGGTCAGCTACAGTTTATTCGCTCCGTTATAAGTGTGTCACTAATGATAATGACAGTTTCGTTGAATTTTGGATTTATTTATGTAGTATTTATTTTTATGAATTATTTTTTTAAATAAGCTAAAAATATGCAATCCTCAATAAAAAATTACATGGGTAAGTGTGTTTAATTTTTGGGCGATTTAAATTTTTACTTATTTTTTAATCGTATTTAAACTTATTTGTGTATCTAATTAAATTCTATATTGTTAAACATATACAAACCTTATATTTATTTCTTTTGATATGCATTTGTCAAGAGTTTAAGAAGGTTCACAGAACATTACGAACAGTCTCATGAGTGTATTCAAAACTATCTTCAGTGCACCTCAATTTATATATGTACATTTAATGTTCCATTTACAAAAACATAGCAGGTTAAAGTAAAATAATTTCTTGTTATCTTCTTTTATGATCCACAAAGCCCAGATATCCCTTCAAAGTAAAAGAACTATTTCTCTAGAATAAGGTCTATTGTAGTGTATTTTTTACAGTCAATGTAATTAATTTAGTCATTATGAATAATATCTAGCTATTTTTGATAAACTAAAACTTGAACACAATGATGACAATGTCGTCATCTTCACTCATTCACGAGCTACAATAATCAAAGAATAACTCATTTTCATTGTCGTTCAAACGCTTTGAGTAATAAACATATTAGTTGTTGGTTTGTG
The DNA here is from genome assembly GCA_018207615.1 of Philaenus spumarius. Lineage (NCBI taxonomy): Eukaryota > Metazoa > Arthropoda > Insecta > Hemiptera > Aphrophoridae > Philaenus > Philaenus spumarius. The sequence continues at coordinate 294,281 of JAGFPH010001319.1, read as the reverse complement.
TTTTCAAGTTTTATTCAAATATATCTTCTCACAAGTCAAGCTCCATATGTATTTATCCAGCTATTTTATATAACGGCTAACGAATTATATCATTTAACGAATTTGAACAAAGTTACTAATGAGGCTGTGTTAAATCACTTTAACTAGTTATTATAGATAATATTGTCCAAAGTTAGCCAAAGTGATAGTGTAGTAATCATTTTATTTAGATATTATGTATAGTATTTATTGGTCTTGGAAAAAATATATACTTGACCAACTTGTACTAGTTGTTATGTTTCAAAATGATTAATATTTAAAAGACTTACTACTTTAGTCAAATCATCCTAGCTATCATTATTATTATTACTAGCTAGATGTTATATCTATTATTATATCACAGCTATTATTATTAGTGGACAAGATTATTAATTAATCACTTTGGCTAGCACTTGTGATCATTGTACCTAATGATTATAAATTATATATAAACACTAATATATCACTATGACCATAACATGTGGTAGAGTAGGCCTACTCATCAAAAGGACATAAAAAGCCAAATTATTATTACAAAAACCAAACAAGTATGTGTTTTGTACATTATTTTAAATTGAAGTACTCAAGTACATTTTGGGTTTTTTGTCAGTTTTTGTTGTTTTAGTCTGTGCTGGGAGTAAATACCACCAGTTTCTGGTCTAGAGTGATATTACTTCCTCCATCTTTAGAGAAAGCAAACGCCTATTTTACTCCAGGAAGCAATTACATTTTCTTACCTAAAACATGTGTTTGGTTGTTACAAAAACTAGTTACAATCTTGTAAATATTATGCAACCTGTAATACTACTTTCCCACAATACTACACTGCAGTAGTGAAGGGATCGTTTTATTGATGGGAAAATAATCTTTAGCATAAATATATAATATAGTTTAATTGTCGTACTAAATACATGTCTGGACTTCTCAAGACGTGCAATTAATATTTTAATATCATGTAAATGAATTATTATATAACAAATTCTTTCACAAATTTAATTTTTCTGAAAGTATGTGAACTTCATATTAATTGGAGTGCATGAACATTGATTATGTTTTAACATTTTCGTTTACTCAATTTCATATACGCATGCTCATGCTATTAGTTTAAATTGGTAATTTTTTAAACTTTTATAACAATACTAGCTGACCCGTACGGCGTTGCCCGTGGTGGTTGGTATTTTCAGTCTTTTTAACGTAATTGTATTCTTTTTAAGTGTGCAGTCAGTGAGTGGTATTTGGCTTTTATATATATAGATCTTAAATAATAAAAGCACTATTTCCATAATAATAAAAGATCTGAAATTATGATTTTAGTAACTTTGATCCCCCCAAACCCAGCTCCTAAAATTTCGAAATTTTTCATACACTTTCTTAGTGAGCCCCTATGGCCCTAGAGGAAGCTACATACCAAATTTCATTCCAATCCGTTTGGTAGTTTTGAAGAAATCGTGATTTAATAACTTTGATCTCCCCCCCAAACCCCCCTAAAATTTCAAATTTTTTGAAACCCTTTCTTAGCGAGCGCCTATGGCCCAAGAGGAAGCTGCATACCAAATTTCATTGCAATCTGTTCGGTAATTTTGGAGAAATCGTGATTTAGTCATTTTTACCCCCCAAACCACCCTAAAATTTCCAATTTTTTTAAACCCTTTTTTAGTGAACATTTACGGCCCTAGAGGAAGCTACATTCCAAATTTCATTCTAATCCGTTCAGTAGTTTTGAAAAAATCGTGATTTAATAACTGTGATCCCCCCAAACCCCCCTAAAATTTCGAATTTTTTCAAACCCTTTCTTAGTAAGCACCTATGGCCCTAGAGGAAGCTACATACCAAATTTCATTTCAATCCGTTCGGTAGTTTTTGAGAAATCGTGATGAGTGAGTGGTATTTCGTTTTTATATATTATATAGTATATAATAATTTCACAATCGTAATTTGTATTGAATTATCTACAATTGTGAAACATAATAACATGCTCTGGAAGGGATTTAATCGGTGTTCAAAATGGTGGTCTTTTTTATTCTTGATTGAGGGACTCTTTCTTTGTTTAATATGCATTGATTCTGAGAAAAAACTTTCTTCTTGATAAAATCAGTTCGATGGAACCAGAGTGACGAATGAAAACGTTACAATCCTGTAATACATAGAGAGAATTGGTTTAATGTGGTAGGGTGCTGTCTTGTTGAAAATCCGTTCATTCACTCGTTGCCACAGTGCTGTTTAATTTGAACGACTTGGTCCTCCAACATGTTTTATACATATGCACGATGCTATTAAACGAGCCAAACACACCGGTTTATATAGATTGACTGCACTTGAAAAAATCTTTGTCAGGTTACTACATCTTCAACAAAACTGTATTCTCTTCCTTCTGTTCGTTTAATACTGGAGACACTTACTGGGGGTTTTTTTTTATGGTACAACTGAAAACTGAGACACCTTTGTCTTATATGTATAATGTTGGAAAATGTCTGAAAAACTTATAAGATCCAAGTGTCATTGAAAAGCAACTTTAAACATGTATAACCTTTATCCGGTAATCTTCCTTGAAAAGCTTGGTAGATGTTCTAGGAACTTACATAATTTTATAAAAGTAAAATACCTATAAATTTGATCAAGTTCTTGTTCTTTTTAATTATTGTTTATTTAGCACTTTATTGATAAAATGTAACCAGAAATTTTATTGTTATTAAACAATGTTTTCTTTAATGAAAGGACCTACAGAAAAATGGAAAAAATGGTTTAATGTCACTAATGCATTTTCTAAATCATACCATAAAACCTCCTCAAATTAAAAAATTAAATTTTGGTAAACAAATATCACCCATTACATTAAATATATTTTATGTTACTATGTTTATTTTGAATTTTGAAAATTTCCTGTGTTCGTATACATAATTTATTTAATTCCACGTCAGCTTTGTTATAGATTTTATGTGTATTGAACCTGAACAGTGTTAGCATATCATCAATAAAGTAAAATTGTTTGTAGGTTTGTATTATAAAGAAAGAAACATTTTTGAAAAAAAGTCAGGAGTTCTGCAAGTTGTATTTCTCACTTAATAGAAAAAATGCTAAAACCCCAAAACTACTAAGTAATCTATAACTTAGGTTTACAAAGTTCATATTATTTTTCTAAAAGTTTTAGTTCCTAAAAAAATTTGTGTTATCAAATACTGAAAAGTTGTCTTAACTGTCATTTAATTTTTAGAAAACATTTTTGTATGGATACCCTATTTACAATACCTATTTTTATAGTGTGGAGGGTTAGCAAAAAGTGTATCAATTATAGTTTTGAAGTTTTGGCACTTTAAAAAAAATCTAATATTATAAAAGGAGAGTAAAAGTTAAAACTCTTTTTTATACTAGTAAAATATAGGCTACATTTAAAACAAAGTTTAATACAACTAAGTAATACAATTCAAATAAACACCAAAAAGTATATACAAGTACAATGTTAACTTTTTGAGTAGGTCCTACACAATTATTATTTTCAGTCGACTCAATAATCCATAATTTTCACCCTATTTTCAGTATAATGTTTGTAGGCTCACAAAATATATATATAAAATATTAACTTGTTTTTTTTTCTAAACTACCAACTGAAATAAATAAAAATAATAAAAAGTCATTACATTATAAAATTTTGCCTACATTCTGTGTTGAGTTGGGTAAAAATAGAATTTAAAAATTTCTATTATTATATTTTTAACTTAAGCCAAATTAATGAATGTATATTTGAAAAACAAAATTAAAAATTTGTTGGTTTTCATAAAATTTCATGTAGGTAACTTACGTTATCTGCCGAATCTTTTCAGTAAGATTTGACCTCATTGTGCCAAGTTCAGCATCTCTCTAATATCAAACAATTTATTTACTTCTGTATAAATGCTATCACAAGATTAGTCTGTTTCTTATAATCTGTTCTCAGTTATCACACAACTTGAATGCACAAACTGGGACTAATACAATTATATCTTCGGTTTACGTATAACTGACTTTGTTATAATTGGATCTGTGCCGGTAAAGTTTCTACGAAGTCTGTGAAAAGTAATCTTACCCTGTTGATTTATTGTAGGTTAAAATCTTGATTTCTTGGAAAATTATACATTTTTTGTCCTAAGCTTTTCATTTTCTATTTTAGTTTTACTGGATGAGTTTGCTACATATTCAGTTTTTGTATTGCAGCTAGCAATAATGCAGAGATACTAGTTGATTTAATTTGTACCTTCTTTTCTGAAGAAACCGGTTTTTGCTTTTTATTTTTGACAAACTTTTGCACAGATAAAGTTGCTTAGGGTGGAAGAATATAATGTAGATTTCTTCTCTAAAAATATTGTTTTCTTTGGGTTTTTTTTAGAAAAGGTTAAATTGTGTCTTGAACACATAAAAGAATAAAACTTATAAAACATGTAGATTTCGTTAAAAAAATGTTTAAACTATATGTTTATTATACAAACAAAAATTTGTAGGCCATATGGTTAGAACAGTCACAAACGTTTAAGTGAACTCATTACATACTAACTTATACGGAATTTACTTAATTCCTAAATACAAATAACTGAAAGAGTTACAGATGTATCATGATCGCCAAAAAATCTCAAGACGACCTTGTGCCAAAACCTCCTAAATCCATGAACGGAATAGTAACAAGATAACTTTCGATGGAATTAACCAACGGAAATAGAATATATGGGCCTATATTGGATTTTTGCTTCTTAATAGTTTTGATGATAGTCAACTTATGTTCAAGTTAAGTTGAGATTTATCAGAGGTTGTTTTTGGAAATAATGGTGATCTTTGACCCATTGTATTTCGAGACCCTATGGTTTGAGTTAATTTCTGCTTAATTTGTATTAAATTTTGGATTCCTCTTTCAAACAACTCCTTGTTCATTTATATATTTCAGAAGTTGAGAAAATTATAGATGGAAAATGTCTCATGCCATTTACTGTTTTGAACTGATGGAAATTTAATGGAGTGATTTGTTTTATTGTCTAACACGGAATTTTCTGTCCGACAATTGTTAGCTGTTTTCAATTCAAAATCTTGTAAAACCGAAAATTAACATTGCTTTTTCACAAAAATCTTCCCCATATTTATACAGAAATTGTAATAATTTATTTTAATCCTAGTTATGACAACAGCTCTGTTGGAGGGGAGTGCTTTAAACAAGTAAAAAAAAAAAAAAAACAAGTTTCTAACTAGCATTAACAAAATTTTTCTACTTCAAGAAATTTGTTATTCCTGACTAGCATTTAAATCATTTGTTGATTTCAATTTAAAATATTTTATGAAAATTTTGGTTTGTAATTTTTTACTATCAAAAATTGTTACAACTCAGTAAGCTCCTACACCAATATTTCAAAATGGGGTTTCCAGTTCAAACCATGCACAACCATTTTTCACAAAAAATGTGTGTTATTATAAGTGATACACTAGAGCGTCAAAAATCCGAACTAATTGGGACCGAGGGAGGTTGGAATTATCAATTTGTGCGGATTTTTGAAAACAACCATTAAAATGCCATTTAGGCTAAAATGTATACTTAGGACTACTTATTTAGTAATAGGCCTAAATATTAAAACTTTCTCAAAATGTTCGAAACTACCCTTTAATCGATTAAAGTAGTTAAACAGTACAAGCAGTAATTTAATTACAGTACAGTATGTAAGACTACTTACATATAATTTAGAAGAACCTGCACGTACAGTAGGGCCAACATGATTACACATGAAACTCTCAATTACAGTACAGTACATAATTAAAAGTTCACTTGTACATTATAGTTAACACAAACGAAAATTTAAAAAAAAAATACTGCATAACTTAGTACACTACATATGTATGACACACTGTTATAATGATTACACAAAGAGAAATGAATGAACTTTCTGTATGTTTACTGCTAGCACTAAAGCAGCTTATTAGCATGACAGTGAAAATACTGACAGCCAGTCTGCTGTGAGGGCGTGTGAGAGCAGGTATTAAGAAGTGTTTAAAAAGAGATAATAATGTCAAACTGTGATGAAGATTTTTGTGAAATTTTTAACAACGCAATAATTGGAATTTGCGAAAACGAAATTTTTGCAGGGACTCAGAACGCGTTTGGATTTTTGACATTTCGGATTATTGACGTTCGGATTATCGACGCTCTACTGTAATAATGTTTTTTTTTTTTTTTTATTATTGCATACTAAAGACGTTTTACAGAGAGTGAATGGTTAATTATAAATCTATATTTAAATTTTTTGCTTGGGAATTTGTGCCAAGCAGTCTATTTATTTGAAGGATAGAAACCAAAATAGAACCTCCTCTGCCTTTGCCAAAATATTTAATATTTTACTGTAAAATCAGCTGTTTATTGTTAATGTACTATGCACAAGTAATGGTTATAAAAGTTCTCATAAATTAATTGTGGCTGGTTACAAATTTGAAATTAAAATATTAGCAATGCATTTATATTTTTAAGCATGAATTTTTAAATCACTTCAAAATTACGGAAACTTAAAATTTTTATTCTAACTGTTAATGTAATGAAAAACAATAATTAATTAAAGCTTTTTTTGCAAGTTTTTATCCAATTCTAAATATTTTCTTAATGATTTTATGTCCCTCTAGTTTAGCATTTGGAGGTAACTTCAAATGACTTGAATTCTCTTGGATAGGCTACTTAACATATTCAAAACAAAAAGACAATTTTGTTAATCTTTAAACTTCAAGCTACTTCTACTGAATTGAATTACTTCATGACAGATTCTTATTCAGCCACTAAAGAAAAAAAATCAATTAGGAAACAAGTCTTATGTGATTCTATAAATTGTTAAAAGATTTGAATTTCACAACCATCTTGGAGTTTTAATTCTTTTTGTAAACATTTTAGGCTACATATAACTACAGTGGATATATACTTAGCTTAATTAAATCTTGTTTTCAAATAATAATTATTATATATTAACTTATTTACCAGTTCACAAATATTTTGACATCATTTTGAGTTTGGTTGAAATTCAGGATTAATTTAACTCTAAATATACTATGTAAGTGTATTTCTCTAAATTCAGTTACAAAATAAAAACTTTTTAACTGATGGGGTTTTCAAAACGTTTTGATATCCTTGTTCTAATGGACTACTACTTTTGCTGTGCTTTGCTATGTTTAACTATACAATATTATTATTAAATAGTATTCGACTAAGTAAGTACTCATTGGATAATATTTAACAGTGATGCTATAATTTAATTGATGTGTTTCATAAAAATCAAGTGTTCCCAATTTGTGATAAAATTAATTGTGTTATTAACAATAAACTACTGTTATTAACAATAAACTACTGTTATTAACAATAAACTAACTATTTACAGTTTTACTTTGTTAACCTTAATTTGTTTTAATGGGATAGATAGTTACTAACTACTGACAGATGTCTAGTTAAAGGCTTTCTTTATAACATCTGTTTGCTTTCCCAGTCAAACATGAGGGTCACAACTTGTTTAAATAATACTCAATTACTCGAGTTTTTACTCAAATTCTTTTGTAATGACAAGATTTCTGATTTTAAGAATAAAATGGGAGTGTTATTCTTGAAATAAAAATAAAATTCCAAATATAGTAGAGTAACCAAAGTGCTCTTGAAACATTTGTAAATTAATTATAAATAGCCACAGTGCTCTTGAAAATAAATTATAGAGGTTACAGAACTCTTGAAACTTTTGAAAATAAATTATAGTAGCCACAAAAATCTTGAAACTTTTAATAAAAATTATAGTCTCCATAGAACTCTTGAAATTTTTTAAAATAAAATATACTGCCACTGTGCTCTTGAAACTTTTGTAAATAAATTGTAGTCTCCACTGTTCTTAAAACTTTTTTAAATAAATTATAGTTTCCACAAAACTCTTGAAACTTTTATAAATAAAAAAGACTTGCCAACGTGCTGTCGAATCTTTTGAAAATAAATTATTGTTGCCACAGAACTCTTGAAACTAATAAATTATAGTCTCCACAGTGTGCTTGAAACTTTTGTAAATAAATTATATTTGCCACAACGTGTTTGAAACTTTTGTAAATAAATTATAGTCTCTAGAGTTTCTTGAAACTTTTTAAATAGATTATAGTCTCCACAGTTTTCTTGAAATTGTAAATAAGTTATAGTCTTCACAGTTTTCTTGAAACCGTTGTAAATAAATTATATTCGCCATAGTGTGTTTGAAACTTTTATAAATAAATTATAGTCTTCACAGTTTTCTTAAAACTGTTGTAAATAAATTATAGTCGCCATAGTGTGCTTGAAACTTGTATAAATAA
>JAGFPH010001319.1:240346-253317 GCA_018207615.1 Philaenus spumarius | reverse complement strand
TATTGTTAAGAGAGGGTCTCATTCCAGGTTCTGCCGTTGAGCACTAGAACGTACCTACAACCCTGCGAATAAGTTTATATTACAAAGGGAGTACCAAAATTGTATCCTCTTTATGAGTTTACGTACTACAAACTAAAAAACCTTTTTTTTTTGTTTACAGCCTAACCATGATGTAGATGAACATGTCCGAAGACTGGAATCTGACAAGGAGTCCTTAACTTTACAAGTTACAGTATTACACGAACAAATTGACGCTCAATCTGAAAAGATTTCCGACTTGGAGAAGATACTCGATGACAAGAAGAAACAACTATCAACAGCTGAAGATATTCTTCACAGGGTATGTGTTTGAGTTGAATCAAATTATTTATTATAAGAATTGGCTATATTTTAAATAATTTAAGGAAACTAGGGGGCTGTGCCACCTGCTCGCTCCGCTTGCCAACCTCCACCCCACCTTCGATCGCTTCGCGATCTCCAGGGGGCCCCGTTCAACTTTATTTTTTTTTTTTTTTTCGACTTGAATTCGACTTCATAATTGACTTCTTGAATTTGTGCGCCTGGAAGTTATGCAATACGTCTCCGCTACGCAATACTCGGCGCCTGGAAGTTATGCAATGGTCACCGCTACGCAATACTCGTATTTAATCTATTCTTATTACTTTATAGTTATGACAAGAAGAAGTAGAAACACTTTTTTATATAATAGAGAGAAAGATTTTTCTTCTTACTGACTCAACAGGGTCTTCTTTCCCTGATAATTTTTCCAAGCCCGTTCCCTTGGCAGTGGTTTTGCTAGATAGTAGCTATTCTTATTACTTTATAATTATGTGCCGTCTTTACTTTAAACTAAACGGAAGCTGAACGGGACCTTGAATAGACGACACAGTATTATGAATTAACCCCAAAAAAAAATTAACAGATAACCTTACCTTGATCTGCAAAAAAAAAACTGCTGGAATAAGCGTTATTCATCCATTTACAAAAGGTAACTTATGTAAAACAAATTATATACACAGAAATCAGTTACATAGTTTATTCAACCAACTAAATAGTTTGTCATAAACAAAATTTATACGCCCTTATTTATCAAGAACAAAATTAAATTATGCGCCCTTAGATTAGATTAAACAAAAATTAATTAACCCACCCTGAAAAGAAAAATAAAACCCTCCCCTTTTTGTGAATAATTTTTATGAGATATATTTGACAAATATTACAACATTTGATTTTTGACAAAATAATTATTTATAAACAGTAAAAATTTACCAAATGGCTTATAATATAACATATACGCTTAACCAACGCAAGAGTTATTATGCCTAGTTTAGTATACCTGAATAGGTATACGGTTGATCAACCAAAATGTTTATTATAAAGAAAACTTTTGAAAAATAAAAAAAATAAAAAAAAATGGACTAAACTGAGAATAAATTAGTTTGTGACGTCACCTTATAAACTGAATAAATTTTGGATAATCCCTGTGGGATTGTAATTGCCGAAAAGTAGCTAGCTGCGCACCACCCTTTATGTTTACATAACTTAACCTAAACAATAAATTAATAAATTTACATTACATTAACAAGAACACTCTGTAGAAATATCCCTTAAAAAGTTTATGTAGGTTTGCAGATATTAAGCAAAAGGTTTGTATTTTACAACAAAACAGGATTAAAATTAAATATCCATAAACATGTTCTCTTTTTTTTGTTATATTTTCTATAGGTTGGCTGTCAAATGCTTTGGATAGATGTTGAAAAATAAATAGCCAGATGTTTGGAAGTTTTAAGTTGATGTAGAAAACTTTAGGCAGGAGTAGAACCCAGTTAAACTGTAGAACAGACCAAACACAGTCAAATTACTGATCTGACATTATACAGAAAAAACATGTTCAAAATGGCGCTGCATAATGCTTGTTACAGTTTGTCAGAACATTAAAGTTGGAACATGCTTGACAGGCAGAATGCTTTAAAAATCATAGTAATTTCCAATTTGATTTTAAAATAAAATTAACGACACAGTCCATTAAACATATGGTTTTACAGAGTTCTTTAAGTATGAACGTTTTAACGTACAAAATTAGTAACAAAAAAATTTACAGTCTGATAGTATTAAAGAAGTTAGGTTAAATATTACTGAGTCTGGTTTTTTTTAAAATTTGAATAATAGAATTTTAAATAAAGAAAAGGTAACATTATATAGGCACAATTAATATATATATGGATGAATATCGACAGTTAGAATTCATAAACCTAATAGAATGAGAACAGAACAGTTACCTGGGTTAACACTGAGTGTAACTTGGAAAACGTTAGGAAACACTACACATGTTTTCAGAGAAGTAAACGACATTACTGTACTGTAGAAAACGCTGCATCTCAATATTTTTACTCTGAATACAAAACATTACGCTATACAAGAGCACTTTCCTCCAGAACAACTTTCACATTATCAGCAGCGAACGTTGCGTGTAACTTCAAACGAAAGCACAAAGCAAAAATGGCCGCAGGCCTTCTCGAATCTTCTTTGCAAAAAAGAAAGCAGAGATGTCACTGATTAGTGGCGTAGTCAATCGGGCGGTAGGTCAACTAGGGGTAGGATAGGTTGCCTAAATCAGTAAAGTAAGGCGCGTATATTAACGAACGTAACAATTATGAGAAGAAGAAGTAGAACAAAATTGTATACAGGGTTAGTTAAAAGTCTGGAGACACCCCCTTAACTCTCCACCGAGCATTGATTGAAAATCCAATCCCGGGGGTTGTTTATAGGTCATAAAAGCATACTTCCCCATGCATAGGGCAACGTTGCCCCTCCAACTCAAAATCGGAATTTTTGGGGGCTTTTCGATATTTTTAAATGTAAACCCCTAGTGTGTGACCCCTCATTTTGTAGATCTTGATAAAAGAAAACCAACAGCGCAAAGTAGAGGTCTCTATCTCATCCCTATCAAAAACGCTGGGTGATAAAATGGAAAGAGAATTAACAAATGGAATTGTATTACACTGTAATGAAACAAAAACCTCTGATTACAATTTTATTTCTAAGCAGTTACTTACAAGGATAACTTGTCACAGGAGATGCTCAAATTGATGGCCCTCAGCGGTTTGACAATGTGCCAATGCGGTGTAAAAATGTGAAACTGTAAACTCTATCTTTTACATAGCCCCACAGGAAGTAATCCAGTGGCGACAGGTCCGGTGACCTGGCAGACCTCTCAATAGATCCACGTCTACCAATCCAATGATTTGGGAAAATGTTATCTAAGTACTGGCGAACTTGCAAGCCGTAATGCGGAGGAGCTCCGTCTTGTTGGAACCAAATTTGTTCGAAATTATTTACCGGTGCCTGGATAGCTGGAACAATTTGTTGTTGGAGCATAGCTAAGTATACCTCAGCATTAAGGTTTCCATTAATAAAGAACGGCCCAATAACTCGTTCTCCCATCATTCCTAACCATATGTTGATTTTTTGAGGATGTTGTGTGTGTTGTTCTTGAACCCAGAAAGGGTTGGTATCATTCCACCAACGAGAGTTATGTCGATTAACTTCTCCATTCAGCATGAAAGTAGCTTCATCACTGAATACAATATCATTTAGTGTAATTGTTCAGTTATCAATATTTCTCATCATGTCGTCACAAAACTCTACTCTGCGATCGAAGTCATCTTCGTTCAACTCATGAACAAGATGAATTTTATAGGGTTTGAACTTATGCTGATGTAAAATCTTACACACTGATGATTGAGAAATCCCTAATTGTGTAGACAAGGAGTTAGTTGACGCATGTGGGTTTTCAACAATAGACTGCAAAACTTCCAAACACTGCTCCTCGGTTGTTGCTGATTTTGGTCTTCCTGACCTAGGACGATTCTTAACAGAGCCTGTTTCTTCAAACCGTTTTATTGTTGTTTCAACAGCAGATCTTGTTATAGGGTTTCGTTCAGGAAATGAGTCATTGAATAAATGTGTCACTCCATTGTAAGATCGTATTCGGTCGCCGTAACCTCGCACCATTAACACTGTCATCCGTTCACTTTCAGTTAACTCCATAGTAAAGTTGTTCAGAAAATAGAAGTTACTCTGGTCAGTACTGATAAGGATACGGACAATTGATAACCTCTGAAGACTTGATGGGGGCCAAACCTTGACAAGACTGGACTGGTCTGAGGACTTTGTTTCTACTAATCAGATTATCTTTTGGGAATTCCCAATAGTCGTCACAGTACAATGCCATTTGATTTTCCTTGTAGTTTATCGCCCATCGTTTTTGATAGGGATGAGATAGAGACCTCTACTTTGAGCTGTTGGTTTTCTTTTATCAAGATCTACAAAATGAGGGGTCACACACTAGGGGTTTACATTAAAAAATATCGAGTAGCCCCCAAAAATTCCGATTTTAAGTTGGGGGGCAACGTTGCCCTATGCATGGGGAAGTGTGCTTTTATGACCTATAAACAACCCTGGGTTTGGATTTTCTATCAATGCTCGGTGGAGAGTTAAGGGGGTGTCTCCAGACTTTTAACTAACCCTATATAATAGAGAGACATCTCTAACTATGTACACCCATGGAACTTTCTGCGTTGAACATACTGTAGGCCAAAACTGAATTGTCTTGAAAGAACATATTGAATCAATAATGCTACAGTTTAAGTTTACAAAATTTATACAAATATTTTATATACTTAGTAGGTACAAACCAGTTATGAGATGTATTTTGTGGTACCAACTCACAATTAAATATTATAATAATAAATTACCTTGTATGGTCTGTCTTTTGACTTCAATTCACTTTCTTTATTATGACGTGTTTCACAGTGTAACTTCGTCATCAGATATCCATTAAATATTTCTCTCTGAAGAGCTAGTTTCACAAACACACAACACTTACTGACATAAAAATTTATTAAAACATTCATGTCTTTCACTAGTTGTGCACCCTGGCATGTCTGGCGAAGTACTCCAATCAACTTCATTCAACACATAGCCGAAGTCAATGGGTATAGGAGCACAGACAATCACAACGTAAATTTTAACAAAAACTGTCAAGACACCTCTTTTGTACCCCTTTTAATTCCCTATCTGATGGTGTAAACTGTCAAAACAATCGGGTAAAGGAAAATAGTTAATTTATGTGTAATAACTGGTTTGTTCAGTTCAACTTGGCATCCTATGCCAACACAGTAAACACAATAATATTGTTGTGTTATTAGACAATTTTTAATTATTATTCTTCATCCTATTGTTTTGACAGTTACACCTTCCGATAGGAAATTAAAAGCGCTACAAAAAAGGAGTCTTGACATTTTTACTTTCTCCACCCTATACGCAGTATATGGAGAAAGTATTGTTTTCGTAAAAATGTTCGAATTTGAATTTTCAGTTGAATTATCTGTTTTGGTGCTCCCAGAACCCCCAAAAATGGTTTAGTGCAATTATCTGTGTTGGTGCTCCCTGAACCCAAAAATATTTTTAGTGGAATTTTTTGTTTTGGTGCTCCCTGAACCCAAAAAAGTGTTTTTAGAGTGGTGTCTGTCTGTCAGTCTGTCTGTATGTATACACGACCAGAGAGGACACTATTGGTCCGATTTTCATGAAATTTGGTATGTAGGTACTAAACCCTAATATCTCCAGGCCGTTTTTTCATTTTTTGGAATTTGTAATTTTTAAGGGTAATTTACCCCTAAAAACCCATAAAAAACGACAAAAATGCAAATTTCTCAAAAACGGCTCTAACGATTTTGATCAAATTTTCAGTATTTATAGTGCTTAAGATGCCAAACAAAATGACACCACCCGCTTTTATCAAAACTTCGGCGTTTTATAATTATGGGGAAATGTTTAAAAATAAACAAGTTTGTGTTGTCAATCTAGCATCGCGGCGGCGGCCGCACGGGGTAGCACCACGGTAGCGAGCACGGCCAGTAATTCAAAGGTCGCGCGATCGAATCCCGCCTGGGACAATAATTTTTTTATACGATTGACGTAGGTAGAATATTATTTTTTTTGTTTTGTTCTAAAAAGTAGTAAATAAAATGATTAAAAACAATATTATTTTGACTACAGTAAGTTGGGAGAAAGTTTGTGTCAGTTAACTGATACCGTTTATTTTATTAAATGTACGGTAAGGTTTTTGGGTAGTATAGATTTGAAATTTTCAAACAAGCGCCATTTATAACTCATGATTGGATATAATCGCTTATTTTCTTAAAACGTACCATTGTTAGGTTAAACTTCTTGCCAAGTTTGAATTTAATCAGTAAAACCATTCTCTAGATAATATGAATTATTTTGTAAAAAAATAAATTGCGTCTATCTGGAAATGATGCGTTTTTTGAAAAAATTTTATTCTTTATTTTGACCCATAGAACCATTTCCCGAAGTTTAGCACTTTACTTACAGGAAACCCTGTTAATAAAGATTTCTATTCACTTTTAGTTGCAATCAAGCTTGACTCGTCCCATATTTCATTTTCATATTTTCTTTAAGGTGGGGGAAACCCCTCAGGTTCATTTATTTTTTTACAATCCCAGTCTTTGCTTTTCTCTTGTCCCCAGATAATTTGTATTGAACAACAAAGCCATCTGTGGTTTCCCTTCCTTGAGATAATCTGACTTTGTTTTCAAAGAAAAATGAAAAGCAATATTTTATATTTCTTATTGAGAGGATGAACTAGCTACATTTCATGATACCCTCTTCTATATACAATTTGTTAAAGATTACAATTTGTTTTTATCTTTTATTTATTGCATTAGCTCTTTTGTATCTTTATTGTGATTTCAGAAAGTGAATTAGAAGGTGAACAATAGTTACCTTAAAAAGATGTGTAAAAGTTTCTTTTATTAAAAATAATCTCCACTTTTGAGAGTCAAATTTATAAAAGTATTTCTTTTTCTTTATTGAAACAATGTTAAATAATATAGTCTTCTTGTTTTACAACTTTATAATTCTTTTATTAACAGTTATTTTATCTTAACAATATATTTACATTTTTATTTGTCTTTCTATTAAATATATAGAGCACTTATTAATACAATGGGTCAATTAAATTATTACTTACAGTTTTATAATATTTCTTTAATAATATCTTATATCTCGGGTCTATTTTAGTTCGTGGCTTATTTATTAAATGTGCAGTTTACTATTTTAATACTATTTATCTTATGTTCTAAAATGTGTCTAAATTATTAAAAGGTTTGAAAGTTAATTTTATGCTGATGTTAATAACGTGATAAGTTCAATTTTGAAAAGTTCACTTTAAAAAATATAAGGCTGGATATTACCTCTAATTAGGTTTAACTTGTTTATATTCTTCAGGTGTTTACCGGTTTACTATTCTGTTCAAGTTTTATTTAATTTTCTGGCCTGGAAAATTTTATAGCTTTTTCAGTTCTTTTTTACGTGTGTACTCTGGGTTGGTTCAAACAATACTAATTTTTGGCTTGGGTTACCTTTAAAATCTGCTCTACAATCAAAACTGCCACTTAATCTCTTGTCCGTTCACTCTGTCCATTAGGCATTAGGCTTGTATTTAAAAACTTATAATTATTTGCTAAATCTTGTTTTCGCCATTTTTACATCACTTATACTTTTCGTGTTATTATTTTTGATATTTAATATTTGAAAATGCTTTTAAAAGTTATTAATTTTTTAGATATTCGTTTACTTATATTACACTGTTTTATATGGTCACTGCCTTTTTAGCGGTAATCGATTTATCGTTCACATTCACTTTGGTTCTTTTTCAGACTTCTAAATTTCGAAACCTCAGCTGTGCTGGTATTTACATTTTGTTATTTCGAAAGTTTATTTATACAATCGCAATTATTTTTTACATCTTAATTTAACTATACATTATGCTATTTTATACATTCAAACTAATTGTCTGCACGTTTAACAAATTTAACATTATTGGCAATTTTGAAAATACGATCGAATCTCAATTTGAGGTTATACTCTAACTGTTGTTAATAAACATTTATAAGAAAAAAGGTAGGTTTAAATTTAAGTAAAATAGGTTAATTACTTAATTTTAATTTAGTTCTTTATAGTTACTTTTATTGTTTTAACATTTTAAAATTTATATCTATTTGTCTTGAAAATCCTGCTAGGCTAGGCCTAACTCCTTCATTTAAAAAAATATATGAAAACTTCACATTACATAAATGAAATCAAATCTCACTCATTTTAATGTTACAATATAATAGTCATAATATTAATTAGATTTTTGAAATATTTTTAATAATATAGTAAACAGTAGGATTACAACAAATAAATCAAATTAAGTTGCACAAAACGTAACATGCATGCAATAAAATATTCAAAACTGAATCACAAAATTCATAAATTATCAGCATTATTAGCACATTACATTAATACATTTGGTATTTAAGAGTTATCTTGTCACAATTAATTACCGTTCAATGCATAACCACTTTCCCCATAATTTTTAAAAGATTTAAAACTAATAATACTATTGATGTTGCTTACTTTTTTTTACCTTTATGACTATGATTATTTACAGGTTATATTTTGTATTAAAATTTATCATTTGTCATTTAATGTGACAACTAATCTAAATTTATATGAATTTTCTCCTTGAGCTTCCAAATTATGAAAAAAGTGTTCATATTATAGGCCCTGGTTTTTATAATATCCCACTTAAACTACATTGTCAATATCAACTCATATAAAAGCAAGTGTATGTCCGTACGTACATGAGTAACAACATAATATAACAGCTGATTTTTCAAATCATCTGTAATACTTACACACAACCTAGCGTAGATTATACTTTGGAGTTATGTTTACAACATCAATCAATAATATAGCCTAAGTGTTGTGAAGTAGATTTGTTTAAATAATATGTTTTAATGTAACCTATAATACATTATAAGATTTGCTTTGAGATTATAAAATGAATAATATAAATACAACCTTTTATTATCAATATATTCAGTTATACAAGTTTAAAGAAGAGATACCCATTCGTTTATCTTCGGAAACATTTGTACATCTTCGTATAACATATATTTCATTAATAATTTCTTCATTATAATATTAATAACTTCTAAATTGTTTGATCTATCAATATGAAGTTAGAAAGCAATTAAAATATAATATTTGTATCTTTATTTGGATATAAAATAATTAATATAAATACAAATTTTTAACAAATAGTCCTACAGTTTTACAATCCTTATAATTGTATACAATTACCGAGTTAAAAATTTCTGTCACCATAGGTAGATCTAGATAAAGTCTGTTGTTTTTAAATAGTATTTTTTTTAAATTATGTGTTTCTGATGTTTATCTAACTAATCTGTCTGTGATTTTTCATGGGGGCTTACTAGTTATTAATATATTTTGTTTTAATGTAGGCTTTTACAGTTACCCAAAATTCGAAAATTTTTCAAATATTGAAAAAATTATGAGAAAGTGATGGAATGGCCCATTGGTAGATTATTAACAGTGGTTGGTACAATCTTTGTTTCTGAGAATAAAGCCATTAAATGATGGTAAATAAAAACATAAAAAGCAAATTTTTGCATGTTTAGGACCACTATCTTCAAATGAAACCAAGTAAGCCAAAACTTGTTTTCCAAAATGTTTAGTCCCAAAAAAACTTTAAAATAATGAACTTTCAATCTAAGTTTAAAAAAAAACAAATATTAGGGTTTCAGTTAAAACAAAGACCCCAATAAATAGGTAGATATTAGTAAATCTAGGCATTTTACTTGGAGAACATTTTATTTATGTTTAATTAACAAAACTAAAGCAAGTGTTGGAGCTTAATTTTTACTTACAATAACAAAGGTCTAATTGTTTACAGGAAATGTTAACAAGATCTTCTCTGGAAACACAGAAATTAGAATTTCTTGCCATCATTTCGGAACTGAAACGACAACACGCTGCATTTGAAAGAGAAAACTGTGACCTGCGGGATAGATTAGCCGAAGAACGAAGACGTAATAAACCTCCAATAGTACCCAGATCGTCGCCATTCCCAACATCAACACCTACAAATAACCAGGTCTGAGTTTGGTTGATTCATTGTTTAATTTGCTTTCTGTTTATGTTGGTTAGTGTGTATGGCAGTGGTTTTAAATATACATTCTAAGTCTAAGCAATGTTTTAATTTGTGTATTAAAAAGTTCTGTAGTGATCATTAAAAATAGATGTTTTCAATCTTTCAAAAACTAAATAAAAGAAACTTTATTATATATCACTTTTTTAACCATCATGTCACAAAATTTAAATAATCATCTTATTATAATATCCAGATGTTGTTGTTTACATAGTTTAATGAAGTGACCAATAGAATATACAGGGTGTCCAGTTATAACTCTCCGAAACTTTACGGGGTTATTTGTCAGCTAAAAACCAGCAAATAATACAATATAACATGTGTCCTATCTCCATCTGTTTTCTGTCTGCCCATCTGTATGTGATTTTTACAGATAGCTTAATATCTCAGAAACGGTTTAAGATATAATGATGAAACTGGATATGAATATTCATCGAAATAGGGTACATTTTACTTTAAAAATTTGTTTTCCTGCAACAATCCGTTTCAAAGTGGCGGCAGTTGAACATTTTCAAAATGCCCTCCCTGTGGCACACTGCACTAAGTGACGTTTCTCAGGCGCAAGATGCAACCATTCCAAACATATGCGTAAATTTGCATACATTTGCATATTCAATTAATTAATATAGTCAAAATCATCCAATCGTAATAAATCCGGCACCGTTGGAAAGGAAATGAATTAAACTTTAATTTTTGTATTTAAAACTTTTTCGTAAAACGTATATTTACATTCATAATCATCATTTTAAAATCGGGTTACAGCTGTTTCCACGCGTGAATTTGCATACAATTGTACTGTTATTTCCTACATTTTCGACGTTCAAGACTAACTACACAAATATTTCTATGGCTATTATAAAGACACCATTGGATTCGTCAAGATTTTATCTTTCTAATAGTGCCTTCCAATCAAATGTCACTATTTTACACGATTTATGACAAAGATTTCTGTAAACCCTTGCGATTGGGCAGTTTTCAACCAATGAAACAGGCACATTTGTCAACCGAGATAACGTCTACAATTCCTTATGTTTTCACAGATTTCTTTATACCATTTTGTAGAGAATAGTTCGATCTTTCTAATTTTGGGAAGTTAACTATATATAACCAGTTATTTGTTCGTCTAGACAGCAGTAGAAAGTATTACATAAGGCAGTCTCTGATGAGACTGTTTTTATTTGTACTCAGTTTTATTTGCAGTCTTGTATTTGGAACATAAAAACTGGTGTTTTCAAAATAAGACAGTTGAAATTGATAAATGTTTTTATACAGTTATATTTAGAACTAAATTACGAAACTTTTTACGCTTACGAACAAATTACAAAAAATGTTTACTACTTGTTATATAGGCCTAAAGTTGAACTTTTACCTTTCGTAACTGAACATTTTTTGTTTCTTGAGCTAATAACTTTAAATTTTTAATGGCATATATGAATTCTTTGAACCTTTCTCTACAAAAAAGGTATAGAACACTTTTGGATTGGGATAGAATTACTATTTTTTGTGAATTTAAAAAAAAATGCTTGCAAAACATTAAAAACCGGTTTACCAATTTTAGCTTTAACCGCGCCAGGCCTAGGTTTAAATATCTAGAAAACAATTTAAAAAAAAAAATGAATTGTAACAAAATTTTTAGACTACTTTAAGAACAATCCAGATATATCGTTCTTAATAATTGAGTCATAAATAACGGAGAAACTCAGATTTAGTGGTCAAATGTAGGGCTATTCAGGTGCTGAAGCTGGTCATACTAATGAAATAGTAATAAAAAGCCCCACATGTAATGTTGTATTATTTTCTTGTTTTTAGCTGACAAATAACGCCATAAAGCTTTGGCAGTTGCAGCTTTACACTCTGTATTTACTGTATTTATAAATGTAGTGCTCATAAACAATCTTTATAAAACAAAAAAGTAGTATAAAAACAAATCTAGACTTCTGAATGTGTGTGTTAGGTGAAGGCTTAGCAGACTAGTTCACATTGTACACTAATAATTTGAGAGTTTTTTTACATGTCCATTTTCCTTAAAACATTGTAGAATAATATTATTGTACCTACTAAATTTCTTAGAAAGGGGGCAAATGAAATTTTTGGATAACAGTTGAAATTTTGGAAATGTTATAGTATTACAGAACTCTTTTTTATTTGAAGGAAATTTTAACCCTTCCCGCGCTACAGAAATTTTGGACCGCTCACACTGTAATGCTACATGCTTCCAAAAAAATAAGTTCAACGCTAATTTTGTTTTTATTTTCTTATACCAAAAAAATAAGACATGGGTGGAAAAAATAGTTTGTTTAATCAAAGTAGGTTTATTTCGCACGGTGTCTGCAAGTGAACTGACTTGCGAGTTAGTTCGTCTACAGCTTTAGCGTTACTCGAAACAGAGCACGAGTGGTGTAGCGCGCCAATTTAGGTGCTCCTCCCACAACAGTCGGAGGGCGGAGTCGACCGCTATTATGTTTTTTTAACCAAGGGATATGTTACCCAATAACTGCTACACTCATACAGCAAAATTAAAAAATACTTAGACCTGACAATACACTCAATGTTTAAAAGCGAGTATATTTGTCCACAGCGTTTTGGGCAAAGTCAAACTTAGCGGTTATATTCGTCTACAGAGCGGGAAGGGTTAGAACAATAATATTATTAGTAAAAATCAATATAATAATGAGCAAAAAATCTATTAAGATCATAAAATGTAGAGCACAAAAACTACAAAACAAAGACTTCAAAACTTAGTTTATTTTTTGTTGTTAAGTACAACCAATTTATGCTATATTAAAAAAAGCACATCTTTAACACTAAACTTAGTACATTTTTACTTTATAAAATGCAACCAACTCATGGTGCGTTCAAAATAGCATATCCTCACCCTAAACTTAGT
>JAGFPH010001319.1:221104-237161 GCA_018207615.1 Philaenus spumarius | reverse complement strand
TTATTTATTTCAGTTCTATTGTCACTTTTTATATTATATGTTGTTATCACTTAAACTGTTTATATATAACTTTTTTATATCACATCACTTTTACTGGTTATATGTATATAATGTATTATGTTATAATTTTATATCTGCCTTTACATATTTATATTCTAAAGTTATATCTGCCTTTTGTAAACTTTTCTTTGTTTATTAAATAATTTACTTTATTAGAAATTATTTATTTTCCTTGCGTCTATTTTATATATATATATGATGTTTATTATGTCTTTTAATTTAACTTAGCTATTTTCTCGTCTGCATTGGCCACATATGTTACAAACATTGCTCAATAAAACTTACTTCTAAAGGACAGAAGTAGATTTGAATTTCAATTAAAGTGAAATTACTTTTCAGATAAAAATATACAACAGTACAAACACACTGTTTACTGTATTGCCAAATTAGTTGATAACTTGCTAAACATTTAAAAATAATGTATTTTATTTGAAAAGGATTTTAATAAAAGCCTTACTTTGAAGCAGTGCCGTTTTGCATCTTAGTGTGCAAAATATTTTTATAAAATTATTTATTTTATTTGCAAAAGACTATCTTCCTTTAATACCTTTCCTAGGGTAGGGTTCTCAAACTCTAAGGCACTTACAGTTAAATAACTTGTTAATTTGCAAACTTGGGTCAAACCTTTATTCATATTGAGTTATAAATATTTCTATGTATCCATTCACTTAGAGATGTGTCATTAATATCTTAGTCAATATGAACAATTATTATAATAATTGTTGCATTTATTTAAGGTGAAATTGCTGAAAGGTCATTATTGCTTGAATATAAATAAATTTAAAACCTTATGGTTCATTTTGCAGCACCCTCTCCATCGGAAAAAGCTCCATCTAGCCTTACACTGCTTCCGTGGTATGCCTGGAGACAGTTTCTTGATCCCTGCTGGATACCTGGACACCACCTGGGTGTTACGATGGTTGGACGATGCAGGCTTACCTCAACACAAAGATGCATTCCTCGGAGCTAGAGTTGACGGCAGATTGTTGCATAGACTCACGGTAGATGACTTGGCAGCTCTTCATGTTACATCTGTGCTCCATGTGGCCAGTATACGCACTGGAATCCAGGTATTAGGCCATGCTTATACTAGAACAAATTGTATTTATAAAGCATTTAATAACAACCCCAATGTTCTGTTTTTAAAGTTGGCGTCTAATGCAAATGTATAATTAATTGTTTATTGGTATATATAGTTATAATAGACATCTGATTCTATTATAATTGATTATTCAGGCATTTGCCACCATTTATGTGCTCAAATGGCATGACGTTTTGTGAATTTTAAGCAATTCCCGTTATCAAAATCATTGTTCCTTATTTCAGTCCTATTATTTCCCTACAGCTTTTCTAGGCTATATAAGATTCAAGTAAGCAATAATGTCACACGTCTCGAACTTAAAAAGCCACTCTTGTCGAAGCCTGCTAAATTTTAGAAACTTATAAACAACAACATTTTACTCTGTAACGCTTTACATTTCAGGTGTTAAGGACTCAAAACTTTGAACCAAACTGTTTAATTCGTCGATCGAATCCAGACGAACCATCGACTGAAGGTACACAAGATGTCGCACTTTGGACCAATCACAGAGTGATGGAATGGCTTAGGGTTGTAGATTTAGCAGAGTACGCACCAAATCTTCGGGGTTCAGGTAATGTAGCTATTTTATAAATGGTGAATTCATTTAACAATCGTCTTTAACCCTTCACACGCTGAATAAAATTTGCCTTATTTCATCTCAACGCTGAAATAACTTCAACATTTTGTAGTTTTTTCTTCAAAGTAAATTTTTGTTTTTAAAATTTTGTTTTTTTAATTTTTTAAAAATTGGAACAGTAATATTATGAAATTATAAAAATTACCAGGTAATGTTAAAAATACAAAAAACAACATATTATAGGATTTTTTTTTTTTTTTTTTTTTTTTTGCTTTCCATGCCACTTTGTGCCTTTCGGCTAACGAGCATGTTTTTTTGGGTTTTTAATATTTTATGGTCCCCCGCGGGATTTGAACCCGGGACGTCTTGCTTATGAGGCAAGTACCATAGCGGTTGAGCTATGACAGAGGACCATATTATAGGACAATTAGTATGTTGGAGAGGTGTGATAAATCTCAAAACACTTATCAGGGTGCAGAGATGGCTTCTCGGTGCAAGTAGTGCAGAATTAGATGGTTTCTTTTCTTTGTCCTATATGCTTGCAATATTTGTCTTTGCAATATGCATTTATTGCACCCAGAACAAAAGTTTCGAAATCTATGTCATCAGGATTTTCCATTTTATTCAATAAAATAAAAAGATATTTACACCAAGATGATTCACACAACGAAAAATATTTATTCAAATACTGATAATATATACACATAAAACAAATAAAATTTTAACAGAAAAAATATTTACAACCCAAACTAAAAACTACGAAAGATCTATAAAAAAAATACTTCTTCAAAACAATGT
Source organism: Philaenus spumarius (assembly GCA_018207615.1). NCBI lineage: Eukaryota > Metazoa > Arthropoda > Insecta > Hemiptera > Aphrophoridae > Philaenus > Philaenus spumarius. Next base: position 234,645 of record JAGFPH010001319.1, on the reverse strand, counting down.
TCAAATGCAAACACGGAGGGCGTCGCCTATCAGACTAGTGAGACTACGAGTATAGCTGTTATCCGCTCTGTAGAAGCTATAGGATGCGAGCGCCGCCGGGCAATTCCAGACAAAATAATGCCCCCCTCCACTGTCTCGATGCGTAGAACATTCAACAAAACATATTTCTCTTCGTGAATAGGCAGCGGACGTGCCTCTGCATTCTACCGGAATTTTAGTAAACTGCCTAATTAATCAGAGGCTAAAGTATATTTTTGCGACTTTAAGCGTAATTCGCGTTCGGGACAAAGTCTACCATTGTGGTTATACTCTTTTGACGCGTGGGAAGGGTTAAACTAGGAGTGTGCAAGGACTGGAAAAACCTTACTATCATTTCAATCTTGAAGTCAAGAATTGGATTTATTTTTCAAGTTATACTTTTTTCGACCAAGCCATAAGTTACTTGATACATTTTGAAAGTTTAGTTACCTGTTAAATTACAGACTACAATATTTATTATTAGCAGTAATAGCAATTGAAAGAAGATTGACTTGTAATGTACTCATTAAATTTCTATTAATTCGATTGAAAGTGATACTTGAAATTTTCCATCTTGAAGTAAAAATCTCAATCTTGCACACTCCTAATCTAAACTATAGTTAATGCATATATTGGCAAATCCCAGTTAAAAACTGCACATTTAGGGTCAGATAAATTAAAATTTGACTAATAGAAATACAAGGTTATTTACCAAAGATCTATTGAATTCAATTTCTGTATTAATCAAAACATGTATGTTTAATACTAAACGTTAAATGATAAGTGTAAGTCAAGCTTATCACATGGAAATTATCTCAAAACTCCAATCAAATCTTTTCTTATTATTTTAACTCCAAAAAATCTAAGCTCTTAAAATGGTATCCGTGCAATTTTTAATCATTTTATATAAGCCAAAGTTTATAGATCTTTTTACACTATTTTTCCTAGTATCATTAAGCTATCCTTTAAATAGTTTACGAACATCAGTTCACCTTGCATATTCATTACTTGCAGGTGTCCACGGAGGTTTACTCGTGTATGAACCACGATTTACTGGTGAGTTGTTGGCGAGCCTGTTGTCCATACCACCGGGCAAGACTCTCCTCAGGAGACATCTGATGACACACTTCAAGGAGTTGCTAGGCAGAGATGTTATACAGGAGAAACGTGAAGCTGAAGCTAGTCTTGGTTATGTACCTCTCACAACAACGGCTAAAATGAAGGTAAAAGCTTTCTCAATTCATATCGGCAATATTATTTTCTTGTTATTCATCCAGTTGGCAGGCCAAAACAATTCAGCAAAACTGCTCTAACTCACAAAACCTTAAAACATAAATGTATTTTGTAATATAAATCTGTCAGCAGGTAGTTTTTTCTTGCAAAATAACAGCAATTTTTGTCGGAAATCGGTTAAATATAAGTCCCTGAGTGACATCTTAAGTTGGCGTGGCCAAAGGGTCTGTGTGCTTCAGCTGCCACCTAAAGGTATGTTTACACTGGTACACAAGTATGAGGACTTGTATGAGATGCAAGTTAAATTGACAAATCACGATACTCTTTGGTGAAAAAGGTGTATCGTGATTTGTCAATTTCACTTGTATCTCATACAAGTCCTCATACTTGTGTACCAGTGTAAAGGTACCTTTAGAAATAGTTTTTTTTTAACACCTGGTAAACAGTTCTTTTTAGGTTTAAACCTGTTTAGGTTATTACCTGGTACAATGTTACCAAACATTAATTAAAACAACTAATTATTAGAAATGCAACTAAAATATTAACAATAGAAATAAAATTATTTCAAATCTTTTAGTTGGTTAATAAAAAGAAAAACAGATAACAATAGTTATTGGACTCACCGCCAGTAATCCTTTGAAGTTTAATCTTCAATTAAAAGTTACTTGTGTACACTACACGTGTTTCGGACATTTGTCGTCCATTGTCGGGTGATCAAAAACACTTAATTAAAAACATTTAACACAAAATTACATTTACACAATACTTGCGCACAATAAAACATATAAACGTTCACGCTGGGACTTCCTTTGTGGTGATTCAATCGCTTTCTACGCATTCGCAGAAATAACGCCCTACTGCTCGACTCAAAAACATCATTCGCTATCGGGTCGAAAATATTTTTGATAGGTATATTTATTATTATTTTTAGTACGCCGGATATCGGAGGTTTCGGATATGAGAGGTCCGTATTAGAATGGTTTTACTGTATTAAAAAGGTTAATGCCTGACCTGAAAATAAAAAACTGATAACGTTGATTGTGATGCTCTTAGTTAACATAACATAATGCTATAACATAACATACATGGTTGCCTATTAATAAAATATAAAACTGACTGTTTACATACATTTATTTTAAGATGTCTGTTATTTGTGTAACTCAGATGTTTTTGGAGGTGTTGTTTGACTAAGGGAAATTGTCTCAAATTTAACTTCCCATTGTTTTAGATTGTGAAGAAATCACAGTTCACGTTGAAACGCAAGAAGTCAAAATCAGAATTAGATTACGGGGAGTTGGTGTGTGCGCTTTCGCAAAGTCGTGCAGAGGAACAAGCAGGTGATACTCTCTCTGTCACCTCAGTAAGTGCAATGCTGTGCTAACCCAATAATCTGCATCCGTACATGAGCCAGGCTGTACTCGAGTCGTCGTTATGCGTTAACAACATTATTTTTATGATTCTTTTCTTACCTTATACAAATTATCGAATCTTATTGAATCTGGTTTTGTATAGAAAAAAAAGATACTCAATTTAAACTACTATTATAGTTCAAAAATAATTTCTCATAGAAATAAAATATTTTCTTTTTTAATAGGTTATAAATCAGTATAACTAAACCAAATTTTAGTCAATTCGTTTACTAGAAAGTATGTGGCGTTAACACTGTTGTCAATTAATTCTGCACTACTGTCTTAAAATACATTGTCATAATCTAACTGTGCAATATATCCCTTTTAAAAAACACAAACTCACTCGCTTTATTTCTACCAGACATACTGAATCACGCAAACACTGCGAAATTATAAACAAACTCGGACGTACTCAAAGATTGATAGATCAGGCTGTATTGCCATGACATCTGAATGTTGTATTATTTTTAACAGTGAATTTCTAAATCCTTGTGGCTAAAATGAAACTTAAAGCCAGCAAAAGCTACACAGATTTTAATTTTTCAACCATTTTAATCAATGAAGAAATAAAAGCTGTAATGTTAATTGAAAAATATACAACTCAGCACATTAATTGTTAATGTTCTCAACCATTAAATTTGAAAAAAAAACAGCCAATTTTTAAATTTTAAGTGAATCATTCTTACCAATTTCATTAAAGAATATACAGTAGAGTCCCGGTAATTTGAGTTGCGATAATCCGAAGCTCCGTATAATTCAAGCCACAAACAGCGCTTTCAATATACAAAAATACCATAGGAACAAACCTTTCTTGCCACTGCCTTATTCCCCACCCATCTCTCACAAGGTCACTCGATCAATCCAGGCGTGTCTAAAAATAAATAGTACCACTACTGTATTCTATGTGACAATTGTTTAATCACTGATTTGGATGCAGTGCTACAACCCAAAGCTACCGATACCGTATTACTCTGTCGTTGGCGTGACATAATTGCTCGTAAACGTTGCAGTGTAGTTAAGCAAAAAAACTATTTACGAGTACTTTAAAAAGTAAATTTTTATTTTTGTACCTCAGTGTTCAATACAAAATAGTGAATACTTAATAAAACATACATTTTTGCGGTTAAACGAGCACTATAAATGGTTTTATTTTAACCTCTCTACCTATTCCGCATTATTCGAGTTACTCACAATCCGAGGTACTCTCGCTCCCAATTTAAAAAATTTGGACTTTACTGTAGTAAATAAAATAATGATTCCTACCTAACAAAACTTTGTTTCTGAACGTGAATAATATCAGGGTCATATGTTTCTGACAACGATATGAAACATTTACATTTCTCTAACTTTTAATGAGACTAGCAATTTATACTCTATATTTTTTTAATTTACATTCTTTAATTTGTGTGCTAAATTTAGCAGAACTTGAAATTGAATATTTGTTAAGTAACAAACAAAACAAAAAACTACTGCCTCTTTAAACCGGTTACTTTAATCATGATTTTGCAAAGTGTATAAATTCGCCATCAAATATATATTTTGATCAGTCTTAGGTACTGTAGCTGATTTTGTTTCTCAGTTTTTTTTAAACCGAAATCGTTTAGAGAAAGAGTTACAGCTTGTGTCATGTCGGTTAATACTTCTTGTGTTGTAAATCTATAATACTTGCTAACTTTTACCTTTACAGCTTTGGTGAGCAAGGCTTCTGTTACTGTCGTTCAAAGTTATTTAAATAGTGATTCTTGTATAACATTTAACCATACTAATTCAATGTAGTTGGGTTTTATTCTTGTACAATGTTTGTCTGTTACTAAAGTTTTTGTGTCTAAAACTAATGCTTGGAATTTAACTATTATCTTATTTCTTCGTAGTAACATATTAAAATTATGGCATCTTTCTTTCTCCAACATTTGGTTTTCTTAGTGCTGCCGCAAACATTTTTATATCCTCACATTCAATGTATTTTTGATATTTTGTAAATTAACAGGATGTCCAGCTGTCTTGAATTTCGGAAAATCAGGCATTATTCTTGAATCAGGAAAAGAACGTGACGTATGGTTGAAAAATATGTGCCTTTGAGAATTTTTATTTTTATTACTGTTAGGGAAGGAGTAAGTTTCTTTAACACTCTTTATCTTAAATCTGAACATCAAAATATTCAATAACTCAATCATGATTTTTTTTTTACAAAACAACAGTATTACCTCCCTATCACCTTCTTTAAAAACGATCACTGCAGGTGTGATAAATCATATTTGATTGAGCTTCTTCTGTCACAACTCTTATTCAATCGCATTTATTTTGAGATAACTCATATTCAATTTTTACTGAAAATGGTTGCTCTGTCGTTGAAACGCGTTTGAGTTAATAAACGTATTAGTTGTGAGATTCAGTGTTCAAGTTTTATTCTATCAAGTATATCTTCTCACAAGTCAAGCTCAATATTTATTTTATCATATTCGATTGCAGTTATTTAGTGAAATTTAAGTTAATTTGCATTTAGCGTCCTTAAGAATAATTACTTTGTTGCGATAACTCAAATTCAATCATGCCTATTTTATGAAATATCGTTAATTAATTGCAATTCGACTAAAAGTTTCTTAATGTTTCGCTGTAATTATCGTAACTCAAATTTGATTGTGAAATAGCATAATTGAATCAGTCATAGCCAAACCCTCGTGATACATATAGAATTTGGCTTTATTTGTTTTAATATCATGAATGTTAAAAACATTGACTGTCAACTGTCGCATATAGAAAATCTCTTGGACAGGTATTTTGGGAAGTTGTAGGTTTTACATTACACCATAAAATACCCGCAAGTTTATCATCTGCTTAACACTTCGCTCAGATTTCTTCGATTGCTTTGAAAACTTATTTGCTCTCCTCTTGCGTGCAAGGAGCTCAGCAAGATAAACTCTTTTTGCCGCTTCAATTAAAGAGGGACTTTAAGTTTTTACAGACAATTCCTCGCATTTGCAGCAAGAAAATCAATTTGAGACCTCCCAAAAGTCAAATCAAAATGTTCGTGAAAGATTTTCAAGTAGAATTTGTAGTCATGACAACAACAACATAAACACAATAGAACTATTTACAGCTGTTTTCAAGATTGTCAAAATAGATTGTTTTCAAGAACAGTCAGCTACCACCAGTCATTTGAGAAACAACACATATCCAGGAGATGTGGTGTTTCTCAAATAAACGAACATGTTGGTACCTCGTATCTACGTGCTTTGTTACTGGAGATGTGCTGTTTTTGCATATTCGGATTTCTCTTGCTTTCACCAATAATTTTACATGGCTAACTTAATTTCGGCAAAAAAATGGAGAGGGGGGTGTTTCTCAAATGACTGATTCAATTAAAACAAATGTATAGTCTTAAGAATGATTGTGCTTATGTGATGGCATAACTTAATTAATTCATAATTTGCATCTTTAAGATTAACAACGGTGATGTTGGAAATCGAATTTGATCAATGACATAAATGATGAAATATCATTACTAAATCACAATTTGAGTCTTTAAGATTAAATGTGGCATTGCTGTAATTCGAAAATAAAATAAGGCCTCTAATCAGTTTGTCTTTGTTATCACCATTACTTACATCCTGCAGATATAAGACTTTAATTCATTTTTTGGGGTTTTTTCAATTAATTAAGAGAATAGAAGAGGCTAACACACTGCCTATTAAGAGTAGTGGAAAAGGTGGTTTTTTACTCTTGTTTTTGAGAACATTTAAATTTGAATCAAACAACCAAATTGTGTTCTCAAACTGGCAGGCATGCGTAACATTACAAAGAGCAATCATTTTCGGGAGAAAAAGCATTGTAAATACAATTCTCAATTACAGCTAAAAATATAAAGAAAATGTCTATTATGACCAAGGAGAATAACCTACCTCTAAAAGAATAACTAAATACTTTATAGAAAACTTTACTTTAAACTACACAGCTCAGTAGTGTTGACAAAAATATTGTTAGCAAACAAAATATGTAATCCATAAGAAACGGTTGGCCTCCTAAAATAAAATTTTACCAACAACAATTCCTCCCTGCTGTACAAGGAATACTTTATATTCTGTATCTATTTTATGTTGTTATAGAACATTCTGTATACAATTTATTTGAATATGTTCACTGCAAAATCGAATAAGTGAATTTGTAATTGAAAAAAGCTTTTGCGGTAAATATTAGTAGACGTTTACTATAGTTATATTTATTTCGTTTGAGTATAATATGCAAACAGTACATCAGCATTGTGAAAAATGCTAGTAGCTTCGCACTACTTTTGACGAGGAACTAGTAACTGCTTTAAGAATAACGGTGTGCACCTTAGATACGATATATTTTAGTTTTATATTGGTTTCCAGCCAATTGCAAAGATATGTGAACTTTGTCTGTACTACAAGATTTTAGTTTTGTAACTTCTGTTTTTTCAATAAAATGTATGTTAAGACTAATTTTAAAACTTGGGTAGACATTTTTTTCACACCGGCATTTATTCAAATATACCAACAATAAAATAGCATTTTTTTTGATTTTGGTCTCACTGTTATGAATTATCCGGCACTGCATGAAAATATTTTAATCATTGTCCCAGCCGATTTATGGTCTCTTACCTAAAAATCTGAAAACAGGAACTTTCATCACTCATAACACAGTTATTTTCAATGCAGTAAGATGAAAATTCTCGTTTCTTTTTAGCTCCAGAAAGTTTAATATTTATGTAAATGATATTTTACAAGTGGAAGTACTACTTGAAATGTTATAAGAACAAAAATTTATTAACAGTTCAGACAATTTGTGTTGTTTTAAGGAGGAATCGTATGATGGTAATTGTGTTATCAACTTTACTTACTGCTTGTTTTTGTTGCACAGAAAATCACACAAAATCCCGTGGGTGTCTCTCATGAGTCTGAATCACCAATCAACCAGGTAAATATAACTTTAGTGACTTCAAATTATGTGTTTATGTACCAAAATGTGTATTACAATTTTTATTGTGTTTGCCGACCATAGTTTTATCAGCTATGGCAGCTGTACACTATAATTAATTACTCTTCTTCTTTTGTTTAAGAGATATTGTATATTAGTATTTCTAACCAGACTAATTATTAATGTAGAAAACATAGTTTAATATTTCATAGTTAAATAATTAAATTTTTGTTTTCCTCTAATCTTGAATAGCCCAAAGAAAATCCATATGAATTTGCATGCAGTGAACTTTACACTGAAGGAATCACAATGTCATAACAGGTGAAGATTAAATAGGAGTATATTCTACAGTAGTGATTGGAATTATATTGGCTAGTGTTGCACATCTCTGATGTCAGTTGTTAAAAAATTTAGGACCGCAGGTTTTTAACTGTACTGTTATATATTTGATATTTTGTTATTTTGTGTGATTAATATGATTCAACATGTTTTTCTAATAATATTCTCTATTATAGAATGGTATCCAGAGCAAACCAGGCTCCGGATCAGACCGGAACAGTACTGTCTGACATCAGCTGATACTTCACAGAAACCCCGAACAAAGGACCCAATTTTCAGTACACATTTAGTTTTTATTCACAATTAACTTTGTTTTAATTATTTAAGATAAGTTCTAATCCAAGTTTTGTCTGGATGCACAGAATGAAAACTAAGGTTATTTGTACAGGCTATCATTCCTTTACACTCATTTTATGACATTTGTAAAAAGTAAATCATCTTTAGAGTAGAATTATTTAGTTTTAACCCTTTTCGACTCGGGCTCTGCCCAAGAGATTCCAGCATTGTCTTTACGCTATAAGTCTTGCATGATTTACCTACTTTTACTTATATTTTTCTCATTCCCTGATTACTTTTTTTTTACTACTACTTCAAAATTACTTTTTCTTTTGTTGATGCGTACAATTGAAGGGACTTTATAGCTTCGACTGCGCCCAAATAAAGGCGATCAATCTTATAACCCCTTACCAGTTTCTTTTTTTGCTCAAAAATATACATTTTGCAATAACACTAATGTTATAATATTTTTTATTATTTTTTATTACTATATTTTACTGCTTGACAAGATTTAAAGCGCACGAAATGAATTTGGAAAAACATAAACACTAAGAAAACGAACTGATTGCCATAAAAACAATAGACCCCCCTATATATAATCCAAATACCACTCACTTACTCATCACGAAATCTCAAAAACCACCGAACGGATTGGAATGTAATTTGGTATGTAGCTTCCTCTAGGGCCCTAGGTGCTCGTTAAGAAATGGTTTAAACAAATTTTAAATTGTAGGAGGGTTTGGGGGGGTCAAAGTTATTAAAAAAAACCATTGAATGAAATGAAATTTGGTATGTAGCTTCCTCTAAGTGATCGCTAAGAACATTTTTTTAAAAATTCGAAATTTTAGGGGGGTTGGGGGGTCAAAGTTATTAAAAATGCCATAAGAAATACATAGTGTAATTTTTTTTTTTTTTTGTTAATATACATTTAACTTTGATTTGTCTATGTGCGCAAAGCTGGATCGGGCCGCTAGTAAAATATAATAACATTAACTTCCACTTTTTTATAAATTTACTAAAGTAAAATATAACTTTATAACAAACAAACAACACTCATTAAACTCCGTTAAATCATTGTAATTACAAGAATTGAAAAGGTAATTTCATTGAAAGAGTAACCTTTCTTTTTCTACTGACACAAATCCAGCACATGAAATTATCAATATATATTTTAGAATGCCCACAAGGTTATTAAAGCGCTCCAGTGACTAAAAATTAAATTATAAAGTTCTTCAATATTCAAAAAAGGAATATTATGACAGAAATCAAAATAAAACCGGACAATATCGCTGTGCCGAGATAATACGTCAGCAGCCAAACGTCTCTTGTTATGTGTTTGTGTATTTATTGTCTCTATGTGTTTCGATGACCTCCATGCATAGAGTGATTTTCTGATGATGAGATAAATATCTCGAAACACGTCAAAAACTTTAAACAAGTTTTAAACAAAGCGGTTCACTATCGGAAAGTTAAAGGTATTGTACTTTAATATATGTATTAGTAACCTGGATACTGGAAGAATGAATTCATTTATTAATATTTTTAGTACAGACCATTGCTTTGACAAAAGGTTACTTTAATGAAATATGCAATTTCCAGACTTTACGTTAACTTCCATTATATTGTGATTTTAGTAATAGAACTGATTCTGTTTCTTTACTTAATTTAATTCAAACACTATGCTAGTATTTAATACATTTAATTTATCTAAAGTCTTTAAACATCTTTAAGAAAGACACAAACCAATAAGATAAACCAAGAGCTTGATAAAATACCATAGTTCCAAAATATTCAATTCTCTTTTTACAAAATATGTAGACTAATTTCATACTTCATGCCTCTGAAGAACAAACTGATGAACTAGCTAAGGTCTCCTGTCTTCGGCCAGTTTATATAGAACGGGGGAACTGCCCTGGTTACTAAGGCTAGGCCTTATTTGGACAATGTATTAATACTGCACATCTCGATATATTGCTGTTTTCAAGGGAAAATAGGACAAAGAGTACGTATATTGCTTACGTTAATTCCTGTTTCCCTATAACTCAGGTTTAATGGTGAGCTAATCTCGGCTGAGGCCTTTCTCGCTTTCGGGTCGTGTGCAACAAGGATAGTTTTACACTGTTGCCTACGAGATTGCTTTAATAAACTGATCTTTATCAAAATCTTAACAATTAACTTTTAAAATTGCTTGGCTTTACAATGTATTCTGAAAATTTAAAATTTTAACCCGTCAGTAATCTTTGTCATCGAGGTTTGGAACAATACAAATTAGGCCAACGTCTAACTAATAATTACTTTACTTTTAAGTTAACACCATACATAAAATTTTCAGTTTTGTTGTTTGTAAAGTTCTTTAATATATTTCTAAATTTATTAGATGCACTTCCTTAAGGCTATGATTATAGTGAATGTCTTTTGATAAATCAATCAGAATTAACATGAATAGATGAAATACCGTAACGTAACTGCACCTGATCAAAATGGTACAGTCTGTCCCCTTTATACGCCATACCACTTTAGGGCGATTTTGCTTTTACATGATTTCAAAAATGTTTCATTTGATGTATTGGTTATACTGATTTTATTGTGTTTTTGTCAATATATAAAATTAATTTGAGTAACAAAATTGTTTGTTTTAATTACTAAAATTCTTTTGAACGTAAGCCTACTTGATCAATATCAAAACTAACCTGCAAGACCTATTTTTTTTATTTCTCCAGTCTACAAAAGTCTCCGTTACACGCGGTTTCTCTTTACACTGCACTTTGCCGGAACGCAACTACTGCGTATAACGGGGACTACCTGTACACATATACAGTACTATACCAGAAGCATATGTTTTTTATTTTATTTTTAACTTGCTTATCAACACGCATTACTAATAACCCTAGCATCATGTTCATAACCCTAGCATAACGAACGGAAAAAGTTCAACTTTAGTCCTACATAAAAAAAGTAAACATTTTTTTGTAATTTTTTTCAAAATGTAAAAAAGTTTTGTATTTCTAAATAGAACTGTATAAAAATATTTATCAATTTCAAATTTCTTATTTTGTAAACACCAGTTTTTATGTTCCTGCTGGTAACAAGACATGTTCCTACTGGTTTTTATGTTCTGGTTTTGTTAAGACTGGTAACAAAACTAGGACTGGTTTGAATAGTAATTTAGGAATATATGCTTTGCCCAAAGATGAAATACTATTATAACAAATTGTAAAGAATAAATCAAAGAATTGAACTGTATACTTTTAAATTATTGATTCATAAAAGTATTTGAATTAGCTTGACTTGAATCACAAAATGAGATCAAATAAATAAACGTCTCGCGCATGAATCCTATTCGAGGTTCCGTGTGAAAAACCGTTGGAACTGCCACTTCGGGAGCGGGAGAAAGTCGAGTTTTGAATTTCCCATTTGTCAGTATTTCTCAGCACTGTATGAAACCGTTAAGAGTAAATATGGTTTGCTTTACACGAAACCAATGATTGAACTTTGGCCTAAAAATAGATATAAACAAGTCTATTCAAATATTTCGAATTGTAAGAGATATCTCTAATGTAAAATGTGATATTTAATTGGTTGAAAACTGCAAGCGTTTACAGAAATCTTTATATTTTTGAAACTATAAGAGTGACATCTGATTGGAAGTCAGTTTAAGAAAACTCAAATCTTGACGAATCCAAAGGTATCTTTATATTATTGTCAAAATATTTCTGTCAAACGATATTAAGCTTTAGAGAAGTAACGAAGATGAGTAATTTCGTTGTGTTTTTTATGCGCAGAAATAGATTTACAGAAAACTAAAATTTTAAAACAATGATTACATATGTAAATATACGTTTTAGAAAAAAATTGTTAACACAAAAATTAAAGTTTAAATCATTTCCTTTCCAACAGTTTTTGTTTTATTACGATTGGATGAGTTTTAGTGGGTGAAATATTTAATACAAAGTAGAATTGTCAATTGAGTAGTGTGAGACCTAGGCCACGCGCTGAGCAGTCAAACAGGGCTAAGGTTAGTAAAAACTTCAAATTGAACAAAATTTAAATAATATATTTTTCACTTACATAACATTTTTTACATTTCCAAAATGAAATTAAAAGATTCAGAATTTTAAATTACAATAACAAAAAACTAGGATCAACATTTGCTCTTCTTTAGCTCTTCTTTTATGTATGTATTTTTACAAAATTGATATTTAAATCTGTGCATCTTCTGTTTTTTATTTATATTGTTAGCATTGTTGGGATTTCCTAAGTATTTTACTAAGCAATTCTATGATTTACGTACAAATCAGCTGTTGTATACATAATTTTTTAATAAGACAACCAACAAATCTTTGCTTGTAACTATAAAGAATATGTTTCTAATTTGCGTGCATTAGAACACGTGTAAAGTCTTATGAAAATTTAATCATTTATTTATGGTAAAGGAAAAGGGTTTAAATTAACATAAGTTGATTTATAAGGTACCCAAGAATGTCCAAAATATACCTAATATTAACTTGATTATTGCTGTAAGAAATATTTTGAAATCATTTACAGGCACTATGAGTTGGAAAGGGGTTATCAGAAAAGAACTGAAAAATAACTAGGTAATTATTTGTATTACTTTTTACTGTTAATACTTTCAAAAGATTGAAAGCGAATGTTACTTATCCTAATTTATCCAAACCTATTTTAAAGTGGTGTTACAGGAAAGCATGGAATCATAAACGTTTTGTTCTACAGAGACTTGTACTCCTGAAAATGTTGTTTCCTGTAATTTTGTAAGAAATCATTTGGAATGGTCATATATCATACAAAGGAGTTGTAATATTCCTCTTATATTTTAGAAAATACATTTCCTGAGTAATTGGATCAATTTTTCATGTACGTAAAGAAATAAAAAGGTAAAATAAATAGTAAAAATTTATTCCGAAAGACATTTCAATATTTAAGTGACATTGATGAGTTGGCAATTAAAACATTTGGTAAAGGTAAAACTATTCAATTGATTTATTTTACTCGATAAAATTAGATTTTGCTTATATGATGTAAACATATTAGTCAAGAGCCAATTAAAAATAAAATGTATGTTAACACGTTCACTGCTATGGAAATTTCGTATTTCCTGTGCTAGAAGCTGACGTTTTATGTTTTATATTTATAGTCTGAATGAGTAGAAATTCCTTATCTTTTTGATTTTTGAACCTTTTTACATAATAATTACTAATATTTTAAAGCGGACGCACATGTGCGTCCATAGCACATAGGCTTAAAATTTCGCAATGCTCTTTGTATCGAAAATTCTCCCAATTACTGGGGTTGGCGTGCAAAGCACGCAATGCA
>JAGFPH010001319.1:196929-221094 GCA_018207615.1 Philaenus spumarius | reverse complement strand
TACTGGGGTTGGCGTGCAAAGCACGCAATGCATTGTATATTGAAAATACTCCCAATATGGGGATTGCGTGAGAAGCACACAATGCATTGTGTGTCGGCCGCTTCTCATAGTGTTCAGTGTCAAGCTCACATGCGCGACCTCAGCAGTGAACGTGTTAAGTAGTCAAAATTAATGTGTATACTAATTACATACTTGTTGCCCCACAATATGATTTCAAGAAATATATTGGCAATCAATCATGTTGAACAAGGTATATTATATTCATAACTCATTTCTAAAAAAGGTATCCATATGAAGTAAGCTTTGTACAATTACTTGATATTTTATACTAGGTATTTTGTGTAAGTTTATGGTTTTTGTCACCTTGTTCTTAACGTAGTTTTACAATTGAAACTATTTGTATTAACTTAAAGAAACTCGCAAGTGTGAAAATTTTTATAAAACAATTATGTATAAACATCATTCCTTATCATCATTGTAGTGAATATGATTAAGATAAGTCCTTATACAATTGTAAAAGGAAACATACAAGGTTTTATCATTTTAAATTTAATAGCATTTTTTAAGTTTGGTTTGAAATCATTTATATGTGATAGTTATTTTTCTAAAATGGTTGTTTAACAATGTTTTTTTTTTAACAGTGGAGTTCCAAACGTTACAGTTAACTCTGCGTCAGAAAAGTAGACATTAAATCTGAAGAAATAATAAAATCATATATTTCAAAGCAAAAATATAGAATCACCTTTAATTTTAAAGGTGTGGATTAATAAACGAGAACAAGAAGGTTTTTTTAGTTATGAAATTTTTATTAAATTGATCTATTCGAGTTCTGTATTGGTTGTCAATGCGTAACATAGTCCTTACGATTAAATAAATCTTCTATTGGTCGATTATTATTTGAATGGGTAAAACTTAAAGTGGTAGTCGATCAACATTTGTTTACATTTCTGTCCCTTTGTATTCATTCATTAAAGTTTCAGAATTTCGTTCACACGTCTGCTTATATTTTTGTTACAATAAATATAATTTTGTTTAAAACATAATGTATTTATATGGGATTAGGTAAAGTAGTGTATTTAACACGTGCAAATGCTTTTTAACTTGGGTAAAATACATACGCGTTTGATACGATAAACTTTTTTTATGTCCTAAATTAACCGTATAGAAAATCGGTCGTATTTTCTCACCCATAGGACATCAATTGTTAGTCACCCCGCACTTCTTCATTACCACGTTTTAGTGATGATTTGTAGTTTCGATCAGTTCGTTTTTCTAAATGGGTGCAATGTAATACTTCAAGTTTTGAAGTAATGCATTGCAAACGTAACTGTAATCAAACAGTTATCTTTTTTTTTAGTTTCTCTAGAAAGCCTAAAAAAGTAATTAAATTTCATCTTACTGGGAATTTCATTGAAGTCAGGGAAAATATTGATTTCAGAGAAAAATAGTGAAGAAGTAAGAATGAAATCAAATTTAAATTGTTATAAAGACAAAATATGTTGAATTTTCAAATCCCTGTGTAATATTTAGCTTTTAAAATATTTTTAATGTATATTGATTTTTAATCTTCCCTAAAACTAAAGATATTGGTTTTTAATCTTTTCTCTTTTTTCTCAGTAATATAATCTGGCCAATAGATTTAAATAAAATGTCCATGGATATGTGTGTTTTATAGGATTGTTCAGGGAAAATATTAAATTTGTCAGGAAACTCCACAATTATACTATTTTCTGTTCTTCTTAAACAATGTATACATTGTGTTGATAATAATGTAATATTGTTTTATTAATAATATATATACAGCATTTATAAATTCCATCACCTTTGCGCCTTAATTATTTGACCAAATGTTTGTAAATTTGTGGTTGTGTTCTAATGTAATATTTAACTTTGTAATACAGTATGTGTTTTAAAAAGAAAGTATTTTGTATAGTTAATAAGATTTTTATAAATTATAAATCCCAAACATTTAACGAATTTGATTTTCCAGTCTTTCTCAAATTGTAGACTGTCGGTTACGTGTGTGTACATTTTGAAGTAAATTTAGAACAAGCAGAAACAATATACCGCTCTTGATTTTAATATTCAAACTATTCAAATTGAGTTTAGTAAGTTCAATTTGTAAAATTTTGTCCTTCTGATTTTGTGATACAAAAGACTGATGAAAGAAAATAACTACATTACAGACCACGAAAGATTACCATTGCATGGCGGCCAATAGCGTTGCCATATAGCACTGGAGATCTGCTAGTCTCGAACACTCTGGACATGCTAGGGACCCTGGTATTTGCCGCTCGAGACTATATGTGCCCTACTATCGTATTTGTTTAGTAGACTCCTGACTTTGTGAACCTGATATTTTCACAAGAGTAATGATTACAAAATTACTATAAGCAAACCATCGCATTCCTTGATTCATTTCTCGTACAACCATATATAATAAAATTATACTCTATTATTAAATAATGAAATTTCATTATAAAAGAATGTGATTTTAGAAGCAAATTTGCGAAATGGCCGTTGAAATAAAGAAAAATATATAGGGTTTCTTTAAATTCTTGCACAAAATATAATGTAACATAAATACTACTAACTACAGGACGGTATCAAACTAACACGGGAGCTTTCAACATTTTAACTACAATACTTCAGGAACATACGAATATGAACTTTTTTTTTAAAGTTCCGTGTTCTCTACTTTTCAGTATAAATAACTTTCACGTCAGTTGCGGCATTGCCTTTGAGCGCATAGTTTAAAGAATTATAAATGTGTTGAGTCAGCTGAGTTCAGTTAGAAGCGCTTTAAGAAAGTGACGTCGCATTTGGTGCGTCCAAAGTGTCGGTGTAGACAAGTCCTTCCCGCAACGGTAATCTTTCGTGGTCTTTACTGTAAGATAATTGCAAGGTATACAATTTGAGAATGCACAAAACACATTTTATTTCACAAGTTACATAATATTCAATTTTACTTGACTAAACAATGAATGTTTGTTTTTGTAAATAAAACATTTACAGCCTCAACCAATGTAGATGTAAATGCTAAATCGGCTGATATTTTATTTTGTAGTACTGTTTTTAAATTTAAATATATAGATGCAATGACAATATAAAGTTGCCTAAGTAACCATTTTTGAACATGATAGTTGGTAGCTATAGATAAAACTGGATAGTACATAGTAACTTATAAAATTAAAAATATATTAACTGTTACCTTATTGCATAATCCTGTATATATAGAGTTAGGCTAGTCGATAACAATATTCCAAAAGGTTAGTAAAATTTACAACAATTTAATATGACACCTATATTTTTAATTAATTCATGTTGTTAGATGTTGGAAATTAGTAACTTTGAATGTAAAATACCGAAAATATTTTTAGAATATACTTTTTATACCATAAATTATGATGCGGTCAACCAATGATAATAAATATATTAATTAATGTAATATTAAATAAGTAATGACAGAAACGTATAATAGAGTAATTATGGTAATTACATGACTCATGTTGTGCCAAATTGATGTACACATTGTTAAAGTAATTATTTCTGTCAGTGTAAACAAACTTGTAAAGTAACACATTATTTTTGTTTTAGAAACCTGCTTTGGCATTACTGTTCAGCTGCACAGAGCTAGATCTAAAAATTGAAAATTAGACTTTCTTAGTAAAAAAAAGTATTTTTTCTTACACTACTTCAAATGAATTTGTTTCCAGATGTAAAACAACTAATATTGTCATCAGGGTAATCAATAAAAACGTAGACGAAGCCCTCTTACCATTTTTAAAAGAACAGTATTTTGAAATCAAGAGGTTTAGGTTTAACACTTTCATTTACAAATGTGATCATTTCATCTTGGCAAAATACAGGCTGCCAAGCTAATGCCAAAATTGACCAGTTGGCATATTACACAAAACTATTCAAGCTTCTTTTTATTACTAGTTAGAAACATGGTATTTAGACTCATTGTTTGTAAGATTATCTATCCAAAAGTATATTAAAAGCCTTTCCAAACCTTTCATATCAAAAACTTAAAAGAGTTTCAGCGATTTCGATCACTAAATATCAGGAGTTTTGATTTGATCACCCACTCGTCAAAATTATTTTTAAAAAATATTTTCTTTGCGACAGTATAAAATTGGTGTGTTCTGTGTGAAACCATCAAAAACATTGGTGCAAAAAATTATCAAGTTCTTGTATCTGTAGTTAATTGAATCATATATTTAGTTGAAAGATGAACCAAGTGAAACACATACACACAGCTTTAAATTTAACATAATTGTTGCCATTTACTGAATCCAGAGAAACTGAGGACGGAAGTAAGGAAATACATCCCGTTTGGTTTGTTGCAGAAGTAGTACAAAAATATTTTAATGCTTTTTGTCAAAATGGCTGCTAGTTGTCAAATAATATCCACTACTTGAACTCACCTCTGATGTGCTTAGAAACTATTTAAATCTCATAAATTTAGAGACTGAGATGTTGACTTTATGTATGACCTTGGCAATGTGTTGCACTTTGTGCTTAAAATATGAAACAAATTTATTATTTTCAAATTGAAATGATCACGAAATTAAAACTATGTTATACTAAAGGAGAAAGATAAAAAAGACTTCTCAAAATAATTTTTAGTTGCATGTTATCAAATAAAGTAATAATGTTTCATACTTTGTTTCTTTTTACAGACTATTTCTCCTCTTTCATATTTCTCTCCAAACATGTGTAACAAGTAAACAGTTCATGTTTAGTATTAAAACCTATTGTTATACTTCTTGAAATTGTGTTCAATTTTTAAATATAAACATTGCAATAGTTTTATACCTCTGTAAATATACAGTTGTGTGTTTTGATCTATTTTACGTAGCGTTTATATAATCTTAAAATATACAAATATGTCTTCCTGCTGTATTTATTGTCATAAATAAACTAATTAAGCAGCGAAATAGTGTTAAATTATTTCCTTTTTACTGAAACAAGCCATTGCAATGTACATGGTGTTAAAAAATAAGAATTGTTAAAAACATGCGGATACGACAAATGACAACACTCTGAAATCATCCAGAGCGGGAAAACTGATCTGTAAGTGTTGTACCACATTGCTTTTTGCTTTGTGTTCTTGCCACTTTTTATTAATGAACTTATTAATTTTGAAAAGTACTTAATTTATTAATTTTAAATACCAATTTAAAAGATTCCAAACTATTTTTCAAAGTCAAATATGCACATCATGAGTACTTGTAGATACGGTACTCATAAATTGTCCCCAATAAATTGCTCAACAAATATAACAGTTGAAAATCTGCTTTAACACTTTGAACCCTGTACCCTTTACACATTGTCATGCGTTGCTACCTAGGGGTTTTGGTAGTATTTTTTAAAAAATCTCTGGTACTTACCTTATTTTAAAAGTATAACATATTATACAGTGTGAGTTTCTAATGACACCATTAACTTCGCCAGTGTGTTCTACTCACTAAACGGAATAAAAAAGTTCATATGGACCCATGTCCGATTCTCAACCGTTTGGCTGTAGTCGCATGTTTTGTGTTTTTTCAAAATCATGCTATTTTGCCTCACTATTTATTTGATAAAAATAAAACTAATCAACGTACCGAATTGCAATTAAAACCATTAGAACAAGAATTAAATTTGCTATAAATCCAAGGTTTTTTGTAATGATTTGTCAAAAATAATGTCTTTCAAAATTGGAAATAAAATAAGAAGTTGGGTAAGTAAATATTTTAGGTTGCATTTCAAGACTCTTTTTTACTACTTAAATGAAACGTAAGGCAATATCAATTGAAATTAAAAACTTCCTCATTTTATAACCTTTAAAATGATGTACAAATGTTAACGATTATGTATGACAGTAAAAACTCAAAGAAACTGGAATAAAACACGTTTTACTGATTTGGTTTAAACAAAGAAATGTACTGAAATGATATACTTATTTGTTTTACGGAATCAGCTGTAACTTGGTATTGGTTGAAATCAGCTGTTATAATGGTATTATAATTTATCACCCAGTCTGAATCAGCCGTTGTTAATACTACATTGTTCTAATAATTAATTGAATCATTATTTAATTTGCACGTCAAACTGAACGATGTTGTAAGATATTCATTCTGTGATATGGATCTTTTTACAAATTTAGAATATGCTGAATTCAATTTTCAGTTCAATTCAATTTACCAAAGGTTTCATAACTGACCTGTTCCAGCCTCTCACACTCATAGCTTAGATGTTCTGCGGTTTCCCCTGCAGGCCACATTTCCTGCATTTAGGATTTCCAGTGAAAATTCCCATGTTCCTTTATGTGTTTCCTAAGGTACCATATCCTGTGATTAGAGAGACCGCCTCCTTTAGTTTGCACCTACTTAATGACAGAATGTCGGATGCAATTTGTCTTGATGGACCAACAAGTGAAAGTTTGCTCATCCTCAATCCAGGGATGCTCTTCCACCTCTTTCCATGTTCCAGTCTTGCCCAGTCAGCAAATACTTGCATAGCTGTCGTCTTGGGTATGCCACAGAAAAGTTGAGGTCCCGAGAATTCAGAAGCTGATGCCTTGTGTGCCAGCTTATCTGCACATTCATTTCCATCTATTTCAACATGTCCTGGTACCCAACAGAGTGTAACCTCGTTGAGACCCGCAAGCTGTTCATGGATTCGACGCATTCCCAGACTAGTTTTGACCTGAACTCATTTGAGCTCAGGGCTTTCAAAGCTGCCTGGCTATCTGTATAAATACAAATTTCTCTGTTCATATGACCGAGTCTAAGATTCTATCTGGCACATTCCAGTAGAGCAGTAATTTCTGTTTGGAATACTGTTGGGTTTTCCCCTATAGGCAGCACACATTCCTGCCTTGGGTTTCCACCACAGATTCCTGCACCTGAACTCCCCTTTGCTTTTGAGCCGTCCGTGTACCACTCTAGCTCACACTCAGGGAGCGGTCTCTTTCCTTCAGACCATTCTTCGCCATCTGGTATTACCACTCGGAAAGGTTTTGAGAAGGAATACTTGATCTTCATGTGGTCCGAGATCATGTCCAGTGTCCGATCTCTGGCAACCAATAATGTTGTTATTCTGGAGTGTCCCAAGTTCTTTGGGCCATGTATCCAGAGTTCCTCACATTGAAGGCGATAAGCACACTTCCTTGTTGAAACCTTGATAAAAAGGTCCAGTGGAAGAAGGTCTAGACAGCAGTCCAGAGCGGCACTGGGGGCACTGCTGATTGCTCCCGTTATAGCAAGACAGGCAAGATGTTGAACTCTTGCCACCACACCCTGGAACTCTGTTCTTGTCCACCATATAATGGCACCGTACCGTCATGGCCGGTCTTACCACAGAGGTGTAAAGCCAGTGCATCAGCTTAGACTTCAACCCCCATGTCCGCCCCACCATGCGCCTGCTCGCCATTAGTGTCCACTTACCTCTATAGATCACTCGATTAAGTTGTGCACAGAAGTTCAGCCTCTGGTCCAGCATCACTCCCAGATACTTTACCTATGTTGCTATGGTGATCCCACTTCCTTGAAGACTGAGGGGCCCAAAGCCCTCCAATTCCCTTCGTCTGGTAAATGGGATGGCTAGAGTCTTGCACAGACTGACACCCAGTCCCGTTCTCCCACACCATTTCTCCACAGTCCTAAGTGCCACTCCAAGCAACTCCGCCACAGTCCCTTCCACTAGAATAACAACATCGTCTGCATATCCTTGCGCATATGCACCATTATTGTTGAGTACCTTAACCCTCCAAGTGCTGACTATATTGCTCTTTAGTGCTCAGGGTTTTTTGGTTCCGTGCATGCTTATTAACTAAAATCATTATAAAATACTCACTAACAGTAAAGTAAGACTTATTATATATCATTTTAATCACAATTACATGATCTTTACAGTAAATAGCTTTAACAGGCTTACCTTATAATTTTTATACTTTTTTTTTTTGTTAACCAAAGTAGAAATAAAAAAAAATTTGTGTTCTAAAACATCTCACTCAAAATATGTAAAAAAAAGTAATGTAGAAAATTCAATATAGCCAAAAGTTGCACACTTTTATGGTGAATAGAAATATATATAACACTACTACTTTGCTGTAAAAAACAAACTTTTTGTCTATAAAAAGAAAAACTCCGTTTTTTATAAAAAAAATGGTTTTTTTTGCACAAAGAAGAAAAACTTGCTTCTAAAGATATAAAAGTACCGTCTCGGCCCAATATTTATGGTTTTAATTTGTTATAAAGGAATAACACACATTATATTATATACAAGAAAAAAAAAGAAGAAAAAACTATTTACAGTTCAAAGTCTCTAAAAATCACTACTTTCAAACGCACCTCTAATAGCCCTTAAATTGTTAAGTTCACTCATAATTACTTAAAAAATAAATAAACATTTACAAAAACCAATAAAAATAAACTGATCTAAACTAAAACTAAAAATGAATAACAACTAGTGGATACACAAACAAAATCCGAGTTCCGAGCGTCTATCTACGCGAAGGCCTACTACACAACTATATACCGTGTATAGATACTTGATTTGACAATTCTGCCGAAGGTTTGTTTGAGTTGATATTGCTATGAAACTCTGAATTATAATAAAGTGACTCTTTCCAAACACAAACATACATAGAAGTATCCGATTGTATTAAAAATAGCGGCGTCGTACACATTTACAAAATGTATTGCGCAAACGTCGCATATGCGATGTTAGCACCGTAACGCGACTTTTATACATCGCATATGCGACGTTAGCACTTGGAGGGTTAAGAAGGTCATCCACCACAAGGTTCCACCGAAGGGGCGAAAGTACCGCTCCCTGTGGACATCCTCGCTCCACTCTAACCTCCAAGGTCTCACCATACAGAGAAGAATCTACAACCCTGCCCTGAAGCATGGTCCTGATCAGTCTGCAAAGCAGATCCTCAACCCCACGCCCCCGAGCAGCATTGATTATCGACTCTGTCTTGGTATTATCAAAAGCACATTCAATGTCCAGGAAGATACCAAATGCTACTTCCTTACATTCCATAGCTCCTTCAATTCTACCCACTAAGTGGTGCAACGCAAATTCACAGGATTTACCTGGCATGTAAGCTTGCTGATTGGCATGAATCGGGTGTTCCACGAACACCCCATCACATATGTGCCTGTGTATTGTCTTTTCTAATATCTTCAGCATAATAGATGTTAAACTTATTGGACGAAACGCTTTAGGATTAGTGTAATTCACCCTACCTGGTTTCGGTATAAACACAACCCTGGTCTTTCTCCAGGATCGTGGAATATGTCCAGTTGCTAAGCTGGCCCTGTATAGCCTGCAAAGCACTGACCACAGACTATCTACATTATTCTGGAGACAGATGGGTCTGATCCCATCGCCCCTAGGAGATTTATACGGTTCAAATATTCCCACTGCCAATTTGATCCGACTGCATGTAACTATACGTCTGGTCAATTTCCAATCACCGGTTGCAACAGCGGGTCCCACACCATTACTGACTCCTACGTTCCTCACACTTGTCAAAGGACAGTACTTCTTGTAGGAGCGAATAGCTGCTCCCTCGCTGTCCCTCAATACTGTACAGCCAGAAAAATGTGCCTCAAGGAGTTCCTCCAGCACTTCACCCGGTTATACAGCGAGTTCTCCAGAAGCCTTTTTGATATTACCTACTAGTGATACTGGGTCTTTGGCCAAGAGTTTGTGAACTCTGGAAGCTTCAAGCACCCCCTCCATCTCCGTGCAGAACTTTCCCCAGGAAATCCTCTTAGCCTTCCTTATCATCCTGTTATGCTGAGATAACAGGTCGTGATAAGTTTCTCATCTCTCATACACCTTAGTAATCTTGAAAAGGGCTCTTACCCTTTTTCTCATGACTGATAGCTTGTGGGTCCACCATCCGGCTCCTACGTTCCTCAAACGTGTCAGAGGACAGTGCTTCTCATAGGAGTCTATGATGGCTTCTCTGAGCTCATCGGACATGTGCTCCAGTTCCTCTATGTTCCTGTCATGAGTCTCGTCTTCATACCGAGATCATGTCTATAGGATTCCCAGTCCATCCTCCTTGGATTCCTATAGGTCTGGCATTCTAGCTTCACCTCTCCTATCCTGAAACAAACATGCTTGTGATCTGACAAAGATGGCTCCGATGATACATGCCAGTCATGTATCCTCCTTGCCATCCCTTATAACCTCTCTTCTGACCTTGGTTACAAAAGTTGGTTCATTACCATTATTAACAATTAATTGCTAAATTATTAGAGATAATGAAATCTAATAATAACTCACCTCTCTTATTAGTGTCCGTGCTCCCACACCCCATGTTGTATGCGTTGGCATCATATCCCAGGATTAGGTCGATTCCTTTCCTCCTGGCGCATTCCACAAGGTCCTGTAGCTCCCGTGGTAATTGTCCTCTGCCATCATCATATGGAATAAGGTAAGCCGATGATAACAACAGAGTTTTGCCCAGTTCTGCCATATTGAGCCTAACCACAGTAAGGTCTCTGGAACAGTGTTCTAGAACAGGTACATAGGTTAGTCTCTTATTTACTAACATACATGATCTAGGTCCATTATAACATTTAGAATACACCAACCTGCCTCCTGTGTTCCCCAGTCCTGATACTCTACCTTGTCTGCTCCAGGGCTCCTGTATCAGGACCGCATCCACTTTCCCTGCAGCAAATCTCCTACACAGCACAGCGGTTGCAGCCTTGCTATGCTGAAGATTTACCTGGAGGATTCTTCCGCTCATCTGCCTCTTCACCTCCCTGAAGGACTTTCAGGAATGCCTGTTCCAATCCCAGGTAAACCTTCCATCCTCTGGTCTTCAGCGTCTTTGCCGAAAGCTCATCAATGACAAGCATAAGAGTCTGAGAGTTCTCCTCCCGCTTGACACCAATTATCCTCCAGTCATCAACAACCAGGTTTTTATTCTGCTTGCCCATCATTTTAAGAAGGGCAGTTGGCTCTTTCTTAGCCAAACACTTAGAGGTCCTGAGGAGAACTTTAGTGATCCGTAGGAGGTCTTTATACACTCCTACCCTCACATAAATTCCTCCTTCCCCTCCAGTGCTCAACTTAGGATCCGTTCTGAGTAACCACTCTTTTGTCTCTGTGTTGTCACAAGTTAATACTAGTGCCCCTCTTTCTCTATAGGTCTTTTGAAATTGGAGTGTAGTCTCATCGCCGACCTGACTTATCTCCTCAATCAAAGCTTCTTGAAGAGCCTCTAGTTGCTTTTCCGTGAGTCTTACCTCCGGATAGGCCACTGGTACAATCGCCATCTTTGTTCCGACAAGCTGATCTCTGAAGGCGGTCTTATCCACCTCCTGCCTGCTTAGCCCCGGCATTGGTTCAGTCTGATTTCTTCTGCCGTTTCTTCAAAAGAGTGGTCTTCTCCGCACATGAAGTGCTGTCAGAAAGGTTCCTCTTATGCTCCCTTTCATCCATCCCACCCACAGAGCCTGTCTCTCCTTTATCATCTTCGTGTATTCTGCAGTAAATAACCACTTTCCTGCAGCCTCTTTCAACTCCCGGACCGCTCTTCTCGATTTTGACCCGGGGATTACTACTCTGTCAGCCTCGCTCCCAACATCTGCCAACAGTCTTTCTTCATCACTGAGTTCCATTCTGTCCTCAGTGATGCTGCTTTTATCTGCAGTGATGTCCAGGGTCAAATCCCCAGTCTTTACTGCACGATGTACCAACTCCAGATTTTCATCTGTGAGTTGGCCAGTAGGAAGCTCCTTCTTACTCTTCTCTTCTCCTCCAACATTCCTGCTCTCCGCCTGCAATGAAGTTGGCCCTCCCCAGAATCCGAAGGGCCTGCCTCTGAAGAGGGTGGACTAGCCGAGCTTTTGCTCGGGGTACCACCTGGGGAAAATGTATTTTTGTCACTCATTGCCATAAGAAAGCAAAATGATTTCTATCCTTGGTTTGACGTCAGAGTATCCTTCTCTTAGCCTTTGGGATGCCACACCCTCGTGTACAAGGCAGCACGTGTTTGGTTCCTCCGCCTCTTCAGCCGTTAGGATCGGGATCCTCATCCGCCGTCAGAGCCGTTGACCACTTTTCACCTAGTAACCCTTAGGCAGAGGCCCTCACAAGGTGCTACCATCCAGAGCCAGATAGACCAAGGGTTTTTATGACGAGGTGTTACTCCTCCCCTCCTCCTTTCCTAACAATAGGACCCCGGGCTTGGGACCGGTACAGTAGAGTTCACACATATATTATATACTTAGTGAGAGTGCAGTAAACACTGTAAAACTTCGTAAAAAACAGAAAAACATGTAAAATTATATAAATTTTTTAACTTAAACTAATGAAAAAAACTTTAAAACTAAATATCTACTGTAATTTTAATTTCTCATATAGTACCAAAACGCACAAACAAAATAATACTCTAAGTAGGCTACTCAGCTACTCTACTGTGTATTTAAAACTAATTTTATTACACACTAAACTATAGTAAACTATAACACTGTAGACTCGAGCGAGATCGTTGAAGGTCAAGTCTGTCTCTTCAGTGTCACAGCTATGGAGGGATGGCTTGGCGGATAAGAATGTATGAATATTAAAAAGTAACATTCGCAGTTTGACATCGTCAGTTCTAATTTTTGACATAAATGATCGTAATTTTTTGTATTTTAATTAATTAAAAATATATTGGATTACAATAATTTTGTAATAAAAATAGTTACTGTACATTGTACATCATTCAAACAGGTTCACGTAGAAAATGAGAAGTAAAACATCATTTACAAGAAATTATCAATTCCGAAAATCTCGAGCTATAGTCAAATTCAACTCAGAGTGAGGCGGAAGTTCAAGCCTACGGAGGGTCAGCACGGTCGACTGGTTTCCGCTCCACACCTACCTGAATTTTAATTGTTTATAGTAGCGTTATGCAAACTTTTTTTATAACAAGAAAATATAAAAATAAATCACATAACGTTGTGTATCATGATCGTCTGTTTATTTTGGTACCAAATTTGAAGTAAATCGGTAAATGTTGAGTAATATAAACAATTAAAATTCAGGTAGGTGTGGAGCGGAAACCAGTCGACCGTGCTGACCCTCCGTAGGCTTGAACTTCCGCCTCACTCTGAGTTGAATTTGACTATAATCCCGGGATTGACGGGACCGTAAAGTGGTCCGGGATCGCGAATCCCGGGATTAAAACCTCTAGCTACTTCACGACCGCACAATTGAGCGGGTTGATACTTCTAGAATTAAAGAAAGAAGGACTCATTTTATTAAATGTTATCAATAATATCAAGTGGAAATAGGGGGTACTACGGTTCCACAGTGCCTATACGCGAACCGCTACTCCCAGAGGAGTAAATGTATTGCCCCCCTACCCGCAAGAACAAAAATGTCGCCCCCACAAAAAAAAAACCAAGTCGCAACTTTTCGGCTCTAGATGACCCCTCTCCACCCGTAAACAATCCCACCCGAGGTCTTATATGTAACTACTACCTGGTAGTAATTAGAAATTATTTTTACTCTAAATTGAAATGAAAGTAAATTAATTTATGTATAGGACATTCTTTACATAATCAAACTATCTGTTGGTAGCATTGTAATTAAATACGCCAATGCTATGAAGTATCATACTCAAAAGCAGGGGTGCCCACAGCATGGTTTGATGGCGCAAGTCGCGCCATCAGAATTTTTGGGGGGAATCAATTTTTGGGGTGTTTTTCACAGATTGGGGGGGGAATTTTCATATGTTCCTGATTAATAAAATCAATATAAAATATGAAGATTCCCCCAAAGAAATTAGGAGATAATCTGTTGTTTCTATGTGTTAAAAATCTCCAATTATTCGTGTGAAAGTGCCGTATTTATTTATTGACAGCCAGGCAGTTCGACTATGGTACTACTGCTTGTAGTGCAGTGTAGAGACTAGCCGATAGAGGGTGTCACGTGTGGTGTAAACAAAGTATAAACATATTATAGACATTTACATCATTGAGAGACTGCCAAGGTCATTCTGCAAACAACTTCCCTCCCCCTCACAACAGTCCCAAAACCATGGTGTAAAACGGTGTAAGTAGATAAGGGATGGTACTCACAAAGACGAGTTTTGGACGGGTTCAGCGCATTTCATCAGATGACGTCACGGCTCGAATTAAAAATGCAGCCTTTCGTCCAAACTGCGTTTGCGCATAAATCATAAACAAAATGTCTTACAAAGTGTATATTTTTGGTTCCTGTGTGAAACGTGCTTTCCAACCAGTATGAGTTTAACGATACAAATATGAAATTTACTATACAGAATTACCTTCATTTTATGCTCTTTAGATTGGTGATTTCGAAAATGACGTGAAATAAATAGTAAAAAAACTTTCCCACTACACATAAATATAGTGTAGAAAAGGTTATTATTAGAAATAATTTGCATATTATTAGAAATTAATATTCGTCTAAATTCAAATAGGGTTAAAGGTTGACTATTTTCTAACTTCAATATCAAATTTACATCGTTATAAACTACGTTTAGTTAGCTTTAAAACGATAACAAATTCATAATTTTTAAATGAGCGGAAGTGAGTGAACAAGTTTGTCTAATCAAAGAAAAAAACTTCTGTTTAAATCATTAAAAAAATCCATTGAAAGTAGTATTACTATTCACTTTTTTTTAAACTAATTTTTAATACAAAACAGTTTTATTGACTTATGTATTGCTTGTTTCTTTTTGGATGGAAATCACTTTCTTAATTTGTATGGTTGTCCATTTTACATATATTGCATTGTTGTATTTTCGGAAGAAAAATCTGTTCGGTGTATTATTATTTATTTATTTTACATATTGTATAGTTTTGTCCTACATTGTTTTGCACATTGTTGGTCTTATATTCATTTTTTGACCCTTGAGTCCAAAAAAGTGTTTTTTACAAAATGTCTGTCTGTATGTATACAAAGCTAGAGCGAAAACTATTCGATCGATTTCAAACAAATGTGCACCATACATGTCAAGTAGGCACGAAAAACGGGTTTGAACAATTTTGAAAAACAACCCCCTTTTTTGTCAAAAAACCAGTTGGGGTATTATTTTTTTTATAAAAAACGGCTCTAACGATTTTGATTAAATTTGGCTTATTTGCAGCCCTTAATGTACCCTACCACATGCAGAAAACCGTATTTTTCTAAAAATTCTTGTTTAGCTAATAATAATAATAATAACTGATTTTTAGAGGGTTTTTGGCCAAAAAGGGGTTGTTTTTCAAAACCTTTTTCCGTGCATCTATACAGGCCTAATTGACGTGTTTGGTGCAAATTCGTTCGAAAACGATCGAATAGTTTTATCTCTAGCTAATAATAATAATTATTAGTTAATCTCCTAGTTTAAAATCACCTCTCACCCCTCCTACAAAAATGAAGTCACTGTGAATCTGTTTAATAATTTAAATATGTTTGTGAGAAAGTATGTGCCAGTTTCTGGTATCGTTTATTTGAAATGTGTTTGTTTTATAACCTTTTCTGTTGTATATTTAACCCTAATGTGTGTACAATTTCTGTAAGTTGTTCGGTCATTGTTTTAATGGTTTCAAATTGTCTAGTTCCCGTGCTATTGTGGTTTTCCGTGATTCTTAAGTATTTTTTGGTGATTTAGGTTTTTTTTTGAAAAATTTGTTGAATTTTCCTTAGATCTAGGTCTAGATTTAGGTCCTAGGTCTAGTGATCTATTCTCCATTGTTATTAAATGTTCGCAAATTTCAGGTCTTAAACCCTGTATTACATGTGCTATTATTTGGTTGTCTTCGACGTTACAGTATGTAATTAATAGATTGATTTGTGATTTGGCTGTCCATCCGTAAGCTCTTGAAGCCACTTCTTATCTGGATATATCTTCAGATGGTAAGCCGTGATATTGGGAGGGTTGAACTAAGGGTATTTTCTCTTTCCTCTCCATTTCAGGGTTTGTTTTCGTTTTTTATTTTATTTGGGTGTTGTCTTGCTTCTTCGTAGATGTGTTCGTTTTTTATTTAAATGGACCATTTGAAATTTTGAAAGATCACATTTGAAATTTTTTGTGACATCTCATGATTTCGTTCAGTGATATCTTGTTCGATGAAATTTGACCTGGTACGTCCGTTTTGACTTCCATTTGCTATCGGGTTAATGTTGTGATTGAAGCGACTGGTGCGATCATAGCTCTGCGATTATCGCTGGAAGATAATCGCGGAGCGATGATCGCTGTCAGACTGTTGTTATTGAAGCGATTATTCTACCAGTTGCCCGTTCATAACAAGACAATTTTGAACAATGCAAAGCAGGCGCCCGCGATTATCGCAGAGCGATGATCGCACCAGTCGCTCAATCACAACGTACCTTTACATCTAACGCTTCTGGCCTGTTAGTTTTATTCCATTAAGTTCTTTTGAAATCTATTTGCTATTATTAATTATTATTATTATTGGTTATTTTTTGTTATTTATTTAAAAATCTTAATTTAGGGTATTCGTGTTTACCCCAATACTTACACATTGTAACTACTTTTCAATCAATGTCTAATTTAATCAAAATAATATTTAAAAAATTTTATTATCACTTATTTTTGTGTTGCATGAAATATCATTTATTTGTGTTATGTTTTTGTATTCTTCCAAATCGGTTAAGTACCTACTACTGGTCTTCAAAATGTATTGTAGTTTTTTATTGTTATTTTCTTACAACATTTTCTTAATTGTTATCAATGAATGTAAATTTATTTTTGTATTTTTCAACTATATATTACTTTTTTTATTAAATTCGAATAGCTAGTTTTTAATACTTTAACATGTTACATTACATACGATTACCACCAATAACAAGGATTTCTTTTTCACCAAGCATTAGAGGTTAAAGAACTTATTTAATATTATGATGTCCTCTGCTATTTTCAAAAGTAGTAATGTGTTGTTTTTGTTAATAAATCTTACTGAATTTGTGTATTTGTATTATTTTATAAATTACGTAGAACCTCCTTTTTTCCATAAACATATTTCCCCCTGTCTCTTGGCTGACATTAAGCAGTGCACTATGTATTAATTGTACGCGCATACACGGGAACTGTATTATTTATGTTGTATTGTGTTGAATGTGTTTAAGTGTGTTTTTAATTATTTTATCACCAGACGATGGACGAATAATATGTCCGAAACACGTGTCGTGATACATATGTAGGCTAAACAGAAGGATTACTTCAAAAAGGATTGCTGGCGGTGAGTTAAACCACAAAAACAATAATTTAATGTCTACTATTTTGTAAAATATTTCCTCTTTTTATAAGTCGTTTACGACAGGATATTTTAACTACCGTACGTTGTTTATTTTACCTTATTAAGGTTAACGTTAAAATTATTTTACAATTTAACCGTTATTACATTTACCTACTATGAGATATAATTTCTCTAAACTTACGGACTGAATGAAGTAGTCTACGCCATTTTATTCTCGTTGGAGGTTTGTAATCATGTGCAACACCCCCTACCACAGTTCTCTAGAGCCCCACCCAGCCTCCTCACCGTTTCACTCCGCAGTCCGTAAACTAGATTACAAAATACTAGGTGCCCTAGTTGGAAGATTTTCTAAACGAACTGAAAGAAGGCTTATGCTCAATTAATGTGTACATAAAGATTGTTTTAAATAAAATATAAGAATAGTAGCAACAATGTTTAATTATGAAACTTAGTTTGGCTTCAATATTCTTAATTGTAAAAAATAAACAATAAAACAAATACGGATTTGTTTGTAAACGGATTTTACGAACGACCAATGATAATTGTTTAGTATTACTTTCACCGAAGGATATGATTGTGCAGTTTCAGAATAAAGTTTCTTTGATT
Source organism: Philaenus spumarius (assembly GCA_018207615.1). Taxonomy (NCBI): domain Eukaryota; kingdom Metazoa; phylum Arthropoda; class Insecta; order Hemiptera; family Aphrophoridae; genus Philaenus; species Philaenus spumarius. The sequence goes on along the minus strand of JAGFPH010001319.1, from coordinate 203,248 downwards.
TTTTATACGAAAAAACCGTACCGACAAGTTTTATTTTCTTACACAAATTATATAGGCCTATACACACTAGATGGTCCGATCCAGCTTTTCGGAATTTCGAATTTTTTTAAACCCTTTCTTAGCGAGCACCCACGGCCCTAGAGGAAGCTACATACCAAATTTCATTAAAATCCGTTCGGTGGTTTTTGAGATTTCGTGTTGAGTGAGTCAGTGAGTGGTATTTGGATTTTATATATATAGATAATTGATTTTAACCGATACTCCCATAAATGAAATTAGTATTTTTTCATAGTAAAATAACTTTATTTCAATTGAACGATTTATTAAAATTTACTCATTTGAAATATTTTGAATCAAGAAAACTGCAAGGAAGTGAGCCTTGGACTGTCTCAATCCTTATTTTAAATGCATTGTTCGTAAAGGAAAACAACATAACACAGATTTTCCGGTTTGTACTAAACTAGTCCGATGGTCAAAGGTATTTTTGTTCCGTAGAGAAGGGTCGGAGTTAAACTGGTAAGAAGGGCAGTAGGCAGGGAGAGGTGGGATTTTCTGACAGGGTCGCTAACCCACGTCCTCCAACCATTACAGTAATACTTGTACAAGTGTTTAGTGCGTTGCAATGCATTCCATGTTCAGTGAAAGGGGATTTAAATTAGTAGTTTATGAGGAATTTAAATACTCAAAAGGTGACAGGACACAATCTGGTCAGAAGTGGCAATTTTCCAGAAGAAAAGGATGTTCGGCGCATCTATTCACGGATGACATTGATGACATTTTGTTATAGACAGTGGCTGTACTGTACAAATCTACGAACCGTGTTTCAACCTAAGTAGGAATACATTTCTACACATTACTGAAACCACCTGCAAAATTGATCAGAACAGAGATTGCGTCTGCTCCCGATCCCGTGACTGACAATATCACCCGACAGGATGTCGCATGCATAAAAAAAAACTTGAGCAACGCTAAAAGAAGAAACCTTCGACTTCTTCTGAAATGTGCTTCAGAGACCTAACGTTTTGATTTTGTACCGTCGGACCAGCTTCCCTCAACCCTAGCGCAACTTTTTTTTTTGTTAACGTCTTGCTGTTTTGCACTTAAGGCTAATGAAGACATAGTCCAATCAAATTAGCTCTGGAATAGCTTCATTTCAGAAAAAAATGGAAAGAGCTCTGAATCAAACTGAAAATGATTTCAACCGGCTCAGGACCAACCCCTCTACAATTCCTACAGTCGATTAGGGGTGAGCGATAATAAGGGTTGAAATGGCAGGGGTGAAAAGGGGTAACTTTTTTAATCGACCCCCAAAAAAATATTTCTTAATGCCAAACTGTAGAATATTAAAAAATAAGAAACTTTCAAATTTAAATTTTTTTGACATAACCTCAAAATCTGGAGATAAATGGATATACATTTTTTACGAAATTATTTTTTTTCTCGGTCAAAAATACTTCAATTTAAAAACTTTTTGGAGAAAGTGTGTCTTTCAATGACACAAATAAGCTAAATTTTTTTCGTAAAAAAAAATTATTTTGATTTTGCAATTTTCAAGTTTTTTGAAAAATATGAGGTCAAATTCATAAAAATCGGTGAAGCAGGGTTTTTATTGTAAAAAGTTGATTTTGGACTCATTCTCTTCGTCGTTTTATCAACTTTATGGAAAAAATTGATCATATTTTTTTTCGAATTTTAAAATATCAAAAATAGAAAAAAACTAAATTCTTAGATTTTGAAAAAACTTAAAATTTCGTATACAGTGTCCAATTATATTTTATCGATAAATATGGTATAAGTTTTTCATAATATTGATATCATTGACAAAATAGTAGAGTCAGAATTATTTTTTTGGCTTTTTCAACAAAAATCACAATTTTATTTAAAAAATTCAATACGGCCAAGGTTTTAGAAATTCAGAGGAGAAAATTCCCCAAAAGTAACCCTTAATAGTTGAACTTAAATAAATAGTATAAATAATAATGCCAACCATCGGATAGTTTGGAAAAAAGATAATATGGTAGGCCTACTCACAGAAAATGCAATAACAAAATTCAAGCATATTTTATTTTACAATATACATACGTTTTACAATGTATTTATCGTATAGGTCTATTTATCCTATTCTGAATGTTAAAGTTTATTAATCCTAAATTAATGTCTAATAATATAGTTTTTGTAACAAAATAATATTATAAGTCATAGTAATGAAATAAGAAGTCAAAAGACAAGTCCAAGGCCAAAGAGAATGCTTAACTTACATGTTTCATCTATCAAATGCCGTGAATTCACAAGTATTAAAGAACACAATTTGTGTTCTTTTTTCATACAAAATTTCCATTATTTTATGTTAAAATATTTAAAAAGGTGTTGAATAAAATGATGCCCAAAAAGAATCTATGACGTTGTTATATTGCAAAAGTTACGTAGAAAACATTTTGAAAACATAATATGTCATTTAACTAGAGATTTTGAGGTTATGTCAAAATATGTTAAATGAGAAAGTTACATAATTCTTATATCTATAGTTTCGCAGCGATAAATATTTTGTGGGGTTGATTAAAAAGTTACCTCTTTTCACTAGTACCATTTCAACCCTTATTATCGCTCACTCCTAATAAATGACTATAGGAATTGTAGACGGATTGGTCTTGAGCCGCTTAAAATCATTTTAAGCTCGATTTAGAACTGTTTTGATTTTTTTCAGAAGAAAACTTAATTTGATTGGACAATAAGTAAAATGTTTAAAATTGTGTAATATTTAGTTTATATTGTATGCCCTAGACGGAGTGTTATACAAACTAGCCCAATATATATGTATATAAAAAAGAAGATACTGTATATTCTTCCAAATGTATAATCCATTTCCAGTTACAGAAAACATTTTGTCAATGAGTTCTGGAGTTATTGGAGGACCAACGATTAATTGTCATAAGGCTTATAAAATCGGTCTAAATTGCGTTAGGTCAATAACAGGCAAGGATTTTGAAACAGTAAAATTTGAGAGAAAAAATAAAGTTTTGTCATTGTAAACTGTCAATTCATCTATTAAGGTAAATGGTGAAATAATAGCTGTTGACCCACTTTTGCTGTTCCAAAGACTTTCTTTACATATTAAATGTAAGGATGATATGAAAAATTTCTTGAAGTACGAACTAGCTCCACTTCCTCTTTCCCTTTTTAATGAAAATGGTATGTGTAAGACTGAAAAAGCTAAATTTTATGATCACTTTTTGAACATCGAATCCATCCCAAATTCACAAAATATCATTCATGTAATTGATGGTGGTTTTTTGTTACATAAAGTGGTTTGGCACCAAAACGACAGAATTCACGACATTTTGAAACAGTATATTACATTTGCTCGGAAACATTATGCTCATAGTAGTTATATAATTTTTTATGCATATCCTAATGCTAAAAATTCAAAAAGTACTAAATCTGCTGAACGCTCACGTCGTCAAAAGCTGAATATTGGACGAGAAATAAATTTTGAAAAACATACGAAAATAACTTTCTCTCAAGAAAAGTTTTTGTCAAATGAGAATAATAAGAAAAGATCAATAACTATGTTATCTGAAGAATTTGAACTAGCAGGATTTAAATGTAAGCAAGCTGTCGAAGATGCCAATGTTTTAATTGTGGAAACAGCAATTGAAATCGCGAAAAATTATTCAACAGTTGTCATCGTAGGTCAAGATATAGATTTCTTAGTTATTATGCATGAACTAGCACAATCAAATCCCAAAATTTTCTTGTTCAAACCAGGCGTACGAAACAAAAAAGATACATATTACAGTTCTAATTGTTTCAGACATCAATAATTACGAAACATCATTGGATTCATGCATGCTTTCACTGGTTTACCACCTCATGTTTTTATCAACAAGGAAAGTCAAAATTAATTAAAGTCTTGAAAGCTAATAATAATTTACAAAATTTTACAAAAATATTTTATGATAAAACTGCTGATGCTAAGAATGGAAATGAACTCGTAGCTGCAATGTATAGTACGAAAAACCAGAAAGGGTCCTTAAATAAGTTGAGATTTTTACATTACAAGATCTCAACCAGTAGGTCATCGTTTAAGTTACATAGTTTACCACCTACAGAACAGGGTGCCGAACAACATTCTTTTAGAGTATATTTACATTTTCAAAAATGGCTCGGAAATGATATGGATCCATTGAAATGGGGGTGGAAGACAACGGCTCATGGATTAGTGCCGAAATATACCACAGCGAATCTTATCCCAGACGAATTATTGAAGAAGATAAGTTGTCGATGTGTAACCGGCTGCAAAGCAATATCTTGCAGTTGCCGAAAGCATGGAATACCATGCACCAATTTATGTTTGAATTGTTCTGAAACAGAAGTGTGTAGTACTTATGAAAAAGAAGAAGTCGATGAGACAGAAGAAATGTTGACTGAAGATGAACAGGAAATTACTTTTGAAAAAGAAGAAAATATTATCAACGAGGTCGACGAATCTGCAAGAGAGAATGAAATCGATGATCCTGAAAATTCTAACAGGGAGTTTTGCAGTTCATTGTCGAAAAGACCTACACTATCGACTAATAATTAGACCTTATGTATATTATTTCTAAATATAGAATATTATATACAGTGTGATTGAAAAGTCCCGGAACGGTGTAATATATTTTTTACCATTATAGATAAAGTAATGAGACTTGGTATATCAATAATAGCCATAAATGTCTACTCTTTTAAGGTATTATAACTTTTTTATCCCTTAAGGGGGACGGCCCACGAGGAGTCAGACAAAATTCTTAAATAAATATAGGTCGAGTTTGGTATCAAATTAAAGGTCTTAGTAGAACACATTGCCGCAAACCGGACTTCGAAAGGTCCACTCTAACCAAAATGGCGGCCCTAAACGTGTTGAAATAAATTGACATAAAGTTGCTAATATCTCGAAAAGGAAGAATTTTTAGAAAAAACTTCAAGAGACAAAAAATGTTTATTTCAAAGTGCTTGACCTAAAAAATTAATTCCAAATCGATTTCGTAAATTTTATTTTTACTCCTTCATCTTAGAAAATAAAAATAAATAAAATTTACGAAATTGATTTGGGAGCACTTTGTTTAGGTCAAGCACTTTGAAATAAACATTTTTTGTCTCTTGAATTTTTTTCTAAAAATTCTTCCTTTTCGAGATATTAGCAACTTTATGTCAATTTATTTCAACACGTTTTTTTGTTGAAAAAGCCAAAAAATAATTCTGACTCTACTATTTTGTCAATAATATCAATATTATGAAAAACTTATACCATATTTATCGATAAAATATAATTGGACACTGTATACGAAATTTTAAGTTTTTTCAAAATACAAGATTTTAGTTTTTTTCTATTTTTGATATTTTAAAATTCGAAAAAAAATATGATCAATTTTTTTCCATAAAGTTGATAAAACGACGAAGAGAATGAGTCCAAAATCAACTTTTTACAATAAAAACCCTGCTTCACCGATTTTTTTGAATTTGACCTCATATTTTTCAAAAAACTTGAAAATTGCAAAATCAAAATAATGTTTTTTTTACGAAAAAAATTTAGTTTATTTGTGTCATTGAAAGACACACTTTCTCCAAAAAGTTTTTAAATTGAAGTATTTTTGACCGAGAAAAAAAAATAATTTTGTAAAAAATGTATATCCATTTATCTCCAGATTTTGAGGTTATGTCAAAAAAATTTAAATTTGAAAGTTTCTTATTTTTTAATATTCTACAGTTTGGCGCTAAGAAATATTTTTTTGGGGGTCGATTAAAAAAGTTACCCCTTTTCACCCCTGGCATTTCAACCCTTACTATCGCTCACCCCTAATCGACTGTAGGAATTGTAGAGGGGTTGGTCCTGAGCTGGTTAAAATCATTTTCAGCTCGATTCAGAGCTCTTTCCATTTTTTTCCAGAAGAATCCTTAATTTGATTGGACTAACATGGGACCTACAGTTTTTACGTGGAATCTGAACCACAGCCAATGATGTCTGTTAAGAAACCATTTAGAAAATTATTCGGGGTCAATGGGAATTGAACCCAGAACTTTTCCATTGATGGTTGCCATGACGATTGATAAAGCATTGACGCCTTAACAACCACGGCCATCTAGCGCAAACCATCGGACCAGTTTAACCCAAAAAAATATTGACCGTCGGACCAATTTAACTCCAAAAATATTGACCGTCGGACCAGTTTAACCCCAAAAAAATATTGACCGTCGGACCAATTTAACTCCAAAAATATTGACCGTCGGACCAGTTTAACCCCAAAAAAATATTGACCGTCGGACCAGTTTAACCCCAAAA
>JAGFPH010001319.1:151806-175839 GCA_018207615.1 Philaenus spumarius | reverse complement strand
GTCATCAAAATTTGAAAAGCGGGTTTTGATGTTGTAGGCCTACATCATTACAAATGATACATTTATGATACAGTACAGGATATTTTATTTTCGTTTAATATTTAATATCTGTTATTAGTGACTATTCAGACATTTACAATACTTTATGAGCTACAATAATTAGCCTTTTAATAGGGTACACGACGCTTTTGTAATATGAATTAACTCACGTTATCAAGTTAGTAAAACTGCAGGAATAGGCCTACTATGAGTTCTAGGCATAATTGACCGAGCGAAGCAAGCAGGTCTCCGTTTTAACTCGACCGTTCGGCATTTCGTCTGTATGTTTGTATGTCTGTGTGTCTGTGTGTCTGTCTCACGATTACGGCCAAACGCCTTGACCGATTTTGATGATTTTTTGCATGAATGTTCCTTATTCCTAGGCCGAGCCATGTAAATATAAGGTTTTTTTTTCCATTTTTCATTTTTAACCCCTTAAATAAAATAAAAATGGCGGCCGCACCGTTTCTCTCAGTGTAAGCTTTTTTCCAAAGCCAGTTTGTGGCTTAACCGTAAGTCGAATTTAAAAACTAATGACATTTTGCTAATAGGAAATTTGATTTTCAACAAAATTGTATCCTTGATTTTTTCCGTCAAGAAACATTTATTAGTTATTAGCATGTTCAGTAACAAAAGGAAAAAGTTCAACTTTAGGCCTACATAAAAAGTAGAAAAAATTATTGTAATTTTTTTCATAAATGTAAAAACGTTTCGTAATTTAGTTTTAAATAGAATTATATAAAAATATTTATCAATTTCAAGTTTCTTATTTTGAAAACACCAGTTTTTATGTCCCTACTACAAGACTGCTAACAAAACTAGGCCTGTTTTGAATAGTAATTTAGGAATATATCTTTTGCAAAAAATGGCTTATAATAATAAGAAAGTGTAGGGGATAAGAAAGTGTAGAGAATAAATCAAAGAATTAAACTGAAATACAAATTTCATAAAAGTATTTGACTTACCGGTAGCTTTACTAGAATTACAAAATGAGATGAAACAAATGAAACAGCTCGGCGATAAAGGACATAAAAAAATGACCATTGGACACCGTGGGAAGTGTTGGTACATGGGTTAAGAATAAAGTTGAGATCACTATCATGACGTTTTAACATTGTTTGTTTTCATTATTTCTAATATTAGAATATGATATGGAAGTTATGGAACTGTAAATACATTGTTAAGTTTTAGTTATTTAAGTATGTAAGTATTTAATTATGTTTTCCCTCTATAACTTGATAATTTTAGCTATCTTACGCATTATTAACATAAATAAAACACAATGCCTCTAAAAGAAAATCTTTAGCACTTAAAGCTCAAGAAAAAAAAAAAAAAACGAGAACTAGAACTAGAAATCCCGGAATCGCGGGAATTGTAAAATAATGTTTCGCAGGCTAAACCTTGTGCTTACTTCCTTACTGGCACACTATTTTTAACCTAATCTCAAAACCACATTTGTTATTTTAACGAGTGAGGTCTACTGTTCACAGAACTACTAGTATGTGAAAGAAAGCTATACAATTAAACTATAGTTCATTTCACCTCAGCGTGAGGCAAATATAAATGACCGTAATAAAACCCTTACCCTCAGGCCTATTGTGCGACATCGGGGATGGGCACTTGTCGTCTGCCTTTGTATTAGAGTTATTGCTGTTTGTCCCAGTGCCATTATGCAAACTTTTTTAATTGAAAGAAAAACTTAAAACAAAATATATCATTCGCTGTGTTTTGATCTGTCAGGCCACTATAATGTGATGATTATTGTGTACAGTAGTAAGTAAGAGGTTTTTATAAAACTCAACATCATTATTCAATGTAAATTTATTTCCGAATTCATGATGATAAAAAATATTTGAAAACACATAGGATTTAATTATTTACTTTTCCTTCCCCAAAATCAACCGATTTCCTTCATATTTGGTATAAAAATAATCACGCGATCAAAACACAGCGAATGATATATTTTGTTTTAAGTTTTTCTTTCAATTAAAAAAGTTTGCATAATGACACTGGGACAAACAGCAATAACTCTATTACAAAGGCAGTCGACAAGTGCCCATTCCCGATGTCGCACAATAGGCCTAAGGGTAAGGGTTTTATTACGGTCATTTGGTTTTGCCTCACGCTGAGGTGAAATGAACTATAACCATACCTTAAACAACTAGGGTAGCGCATCTCAGAACTGAAACTGAGAAGACAATTCATAAAATAAACAAATACACCAAATGCTCGCAAGTGAACGCAAATACGTGCTGAGTGACCATGGTCAGAACACAGAATAATGTCCGAATAATCAATAATTACAGAACTGAACATCCATAATTTCTAAATAAAATTACTTCAAACAGAGAATTTAATGTTGAACTAGAATTATTAACTGAAGTGACTGTTTTAATTTGTTTTCAGCTGGGGAAATATTGCGATTTTTACGATCAACGGAACTGTTTATAAAGGTTAGTACACATAAATAAGCTTCTCAGTGGCGTAACAACCGTAAGGGCAAACAGGGCACGTGCTCTGGGCGCTACTCTGGAGAGGGCGCCGTTTTGATTTCGAGTTTTTGAGTTTTCTTTTAATAACACATGTTTTAGGAAAGACAAAGTTAAAATCAAACAGTAAATTTGTATTGTCAGTTATAGTGCAATTAATGTTTTTCTTTTATAAAACGCGATATCGAAAAATAGTTGTTTTCTAAGCTCTGATATAGCAATACTTGCACAAGAGTAAATTATTTATGCTTTCTTAATAATTTCGGAAGCGATCGCGTGAGTTCGGATATTCTCGAATGTTCTCGGGCGCTTTAGTTGGTCTTGGTCGGTCCACACACACAGCTAGCTGGCTGTGGCAAGTTGTTTTGTTTATGTTGTCACTAGGGACTAGGGTAATATTGTTTACTATTACCGAAAAAATATCTGATATCTCAATATGGCTAGATTTACGACTGACAAACAATTACCATTTGGCATATGCTGATCACTAATAGATTACACTAAAACTTAAATTGATTCAAAATATTAACCCTATAACAGGCAATGTTAAGAAAAATTTACTTTTTGGCGTTAGTTTGTAAGCATTTTAAAGGAACAAACGTTTTATAGATAAGGTTGTTTTATTGGTTGGAAAAGCAACTAAATGCCCTTTTTCTTGGAAATGGTTAGACCGATTTCTGATTGGATGACAGTTTTAGAAAGGGAAGACTGTGATAAACCAATGTATATATTATAGGCGTGATATTTCACACTAGTTCTGACATCATGTCAACTATATTATTATACGGTATATCAAAAGGTTTAAATGTTATAAATATTATAAAATAGTCAAGTAAGATTTAATAAAACTAGGCCTATTTGTTAAATTTTTTTTATTTTATATACATTATTGTACAAAGTACATTTTTGTAAATTGTAACAAAGTGCATTCATAATGAAAGGAATTGATGTAATTGAATGTAAAAACAAATGAGCATTAGTAAAAAACATCTTTGATTCAATTTGTGTATTTTTAACCCGTAATTTTTAGTTAATAATGAACGTTTTGTTCTTTGAGAGGGGCGCCACTCCAAATCTTGCCCTGGGCGCCAATTATCCCAGGAACGCCACTGAAGATTCTTCACACGGAAATAAAAGGTGAAATTTGTGTACACGATGTAAACGTTACTTCTGAATACCAACTTATAATAATTTTAGTACAGTTTTCTGTGCCATATTTATCGAAAAATTGTAATAGCAACATTTTTCCTGACTAGCCTACCCAAAGGCGGATTATTGATGTGCGGCCGCATTGGATGTCGTACCAGAGTACCTACCAGTATTAACAACATAACAAAACTATAGTTTACTAAATGCAGAAAAATCTTATAATTAAATTATTAAACATTACTAAAGATGGTTCGACACTAAAAAGTTAACAACCCGATCACGTGATTGGGGCATCACCCTAGTTTTTCCTTTGCAACTTAACAATAGCCTATATATCATTGAGCTATATGTGTATTAAGTGTAAAATGTAAATTATTAGAAAATTTCCGTAGGAAAGATGAGCAATTGCAGTGACTCTGATGGTGACCTAATGTCGGAAATGGTCAATGAGCACCGATCATGATCCCCAGAACACAGGGTGTTGGAAAGCACAAGAAAATAAATTACATAGAAATATGCTAATAACCATAAATTGTTCAAAAACTTGTCTCAGACATATTGTTTATTGGTTTGTGAGTTTTAATGTTTCTTTCTAAAATGAGTGAATTAATCCACCACATAAACGTTTAAAAGTAGGCCCTAATCTTCACGGACAAAATGTTTACAAATTTCTTTTTGTTACACTTTTACAAGCTTTTATAAGATAATATATTTTTAACTAACTCAAAGGTGAGTAGGGTACTGTATAACTTTACAAAACTCAACTAATATGTTTTCTCGGTCCTTCTATACTTACAAAAAAAAAATACATATACTATTAATATCTATTACATACATTTATACATATATGCCTAAATATATAGGCCTAAGTAATTTTAAACTAACTCATTTAATTTTACTGTATGTACTGTACATACATAAGCAAACAAACACCAACAAATTAAACATTTTAACTTACATAAACTTTGAAAACTTAATTTACACATACTAATTTATTTATACAAGAACTTTTGTTCTCACAAAATTCAGTAAAGGTTCCGACAAAGCAACAGACTAAGAAAGAGAAACAAAGGATGCCCCTTTGTTAATTGATTCTAAGAAAAAATACAGTTGCCGCGAAAGCAAGATTTGATTTCCCTCTTGCTTCCGCGCAGGGCCGGATTTAGCATTTTAGCGCCCCTAGGCCCAATCATTTTTTCCGCCCCCTAGTCTGGTTAAAGTTACTTCCCCAAAAACCTTTATTAAAAAATTATATCAGGCCTATTTGTTAATTGCTTAAACACCACTCCACATGCAATTTTATCATTGCAGTTTTTTGAGTAATTTACTTGGTTCTGGGCTTAACAAAATGCCGTCTTCAAACTCTTTTAATTTTATGTATTAAATAGTGAGCTGACGACATCCCTACAGCCAGTTCTCCCGTGTTTGAGATCAACGTTGTAACGAAATTGATGCGTAATGTTGAAAAATTGTTTAACTTTACCAACAATTATTTGTTCCAATGAACTTCAAAATCAGAATGATTTTTTTTGTAATAATTCAAAAAATATGTTAAGTTATGGCTATTTATTTTTATTTCTAGATATTTTTTCTCTCGGCCTTGCGCCCCCTGGGAGCTTGCGCCCATAATCCCGGGCCTATTGGGAAATCCGGCCCTGCTTCCGCGGCAACTGTATTTTCTCTTTGAATCAATTGACAAAGCGGCATCCTTTGTTTCTTTTTTACGCCCCTCCTCCTCTATTCCTCTGCCACAACATTCCCCTACTCCCCCTGCCGCACACCTAACGTTGCGTCACCCCGCTTTATTTTCTAGGAATGTCCATCAAACAATCAATGTTTGAGACTTAGGCCAGTTAATATATTTGACTCTGTTGTTCAGAGGCCGGTTAATCCGAGGACCAGTTGATCCGAGGCCGGTTAAGAGGGGTTCTACTGTACGTGTAAAAAATACCTTTGATAACTCCCTCTCCCGCTCTTCCCCCACATTTGGGGAATTTTAGTATGTTGTACAGGACACTCGAATAAGCAACTATGCCGAGTTTCAAAACTTCACACGATTTCCCCCCTTATTTAGCCATTTTTTGGCTGATTTGACCGACTAAAACATGTCATCGTACAACAATGTTAATGTTAACATTGTAATAAAGTGTATTCCTTAACGCTAGATAACATCAACATATTAGCCAGTTTTTTTACAAAAAAAAGCATATTACTTCTTCTTTTTATTAAAAGTATTTATCGGTTTAACTTCACATAGTAATTAATACGTATTTTGCAGTCACTAATGAAGTACCAGGGCATACGTCACTCAATACATACATCAGAGAGTATGCTAACTTACCTGGGACAAAGTTCATGTGTCAGGAAGGAGGGTGCGGGGTATGTCTGGTCACTCTACAGTTCATCAATCCTGCCACTCTTCAGCAGAACATCGTGTCCGTAAATTCAGTGAGTTATTTTACTAAACTAACAAACGGCAATTGGTCGAATGAGATTTAAATGCATAAATGTTGGGCGAACCCAACTAAACACAATAGTTGTACAGTATTACTTTTATAATTTCAAACAATCTCATGCATCATATTTCAATGCTCACAAGTTCCTAATTGTCATTAAATATATACACATGAAGCTTAGCTTAGACATAGTGATCTCAAAAAGTGATTTATCATTGATCATTGGAAGATAAATATTAAAATATTTTTTTTTTAAGCTATTGATCCAAATCCGTTGTTTTATTTAAAATGGTCGCGTGTCACGTCCGTTAGCAAAATGCCTAATTTTGTCCATAACTTTTACATTTTTTCAATTTTAAAAATAGGAACCCTAAATTGTCAGGATAAAAGTAGCCTAGATTAATCTCGGAAAAGATTTCTACACGCAATAGAAAGTTTCATCAAAATTGGTTCAGTATTCCAGAGATTAGTCCAGACAGACAGGCAGTCCAAAAATATAAAAATGCATGTTTAGGTTTTGTTAAAGTGTGAACAACCATATGATCTTAGAAAAAAGTATTTATTTCTATGATGTTACTTTCATCTAATGTCATTCTTTTCTGGCCTTGATATTGTCCTCGAAAACAATGCTGCCTCTAAGCCCATAGGCTTATAACACACACAGCGCTTTTTTGTCGGCTGCGGATTAGTTACCGTCACCGCTCATAAAATTTAAAGTGTGCACACAGGGCTGTAAAATTTCCGCCGCCATTTAAAAGTCTCATTGGGATTCATTAAACTGAAGTGTCTACTTCATTAATCACGAAGTGTGTTATGTAATATATTATTTATTTTAATGTTTTATTGATATGAACAGAGAGCAACTCTCGTTTTATTGTTATTCCATCGCCGATTGAGAAGGAAGCAAAAAATATACTTATTTTCGTCGTCTAATCAATAAATAAAAGAAGAAAAGATTTTGGAGCATTCTACACTGTGTTTCCTGATTTGAGGAACTAGAAGAAACATTTTTCAACTATTTAAGAATGTCGGTTTCGTCATGTGACGAACTGCACACGCGGCTGAAGGATAGTATTCTACCAAAAATTCTATAATTAGGAAAATTGGCGTGCATTTGGTCACATTCGCCACTGTTTCGGCGGAGACAATGGAAAATCCAGCAATTGTAATGGCAACGAGCGGCTGCACAGCTACCACCAGCGGCAAATAAACAGATCGTTTATTTTTCCGACGAATGTGTATGCTCTAATACTCTCCACGCGCCACTGTTGATATGACGGCGACGGCAAATAATCTGAGGCGGAAAACGCCGTGTGCTGGCTTTAGAACACTACCCTTTGATACACTACACTGCATCTATATAAAATAAAGTGTCTGCCCAATTCAACCAAAGATAATGTCAGCAATATACTGATAATTTATTGTAGCTTAACATTTACATAGGTGTTGAAAACAAGTTAGGTATTTTAATATAAACAAAGTCCGAAATATTTTGTCAATGGGGGCGGGGGGGTTATAACCCCCAAACCCCCCCCCTGGTTACGCCTATGTCATCTAAGGAGTCTTCAGTAGCATTAACATTAACCAAATTTAAAGAATGATCAACAAATGGAGCACATTACTTTTATATGGAAATGAACTTGCAAATCTTTGTCATCTATGTTTGATTCATTATCAGCCAGCTCCTAACAAATAGTAATGGCAACTTTGTTACTTTATATTTTCTGCAACATTTTCAGCTAAACTAACTTCAGCTATTTTCCTAGTTTTATAGGATCCATAAAAAAACTTTAAAGTACTCATTCTCAGAAACTTTCCTAATATCCTGGTACATTTTATCCTAATGAGAAACATAATTAAATTACAGAATAATTCACCTGCAATAAACCATTAATATCAGTGTTGCTTATTAACTCACCTTGTCAGAGAAAGTTAATTTGAAACATTGAATTCGGTATTATGAGTATGTAACCTATTTATCTTAATGAGAAATAAAATGTATCCTGTTAATACAATTTTCTGGTAATCTTCTATGTTATGGCTTTATAATAACGTTTTATCTATTGCTTTAACTTTCTAAAACCAAAAGTTTTGAAATAGAGACATATTAGAATGCTGGTATCAGAAACTTACAATTCTGGAAGGGAGCTACTGAGAGGCTTTCAGTTGTTTGGCTAGGTATCTGCCTCTTGACTTTTTCATGTTCTGTACAGAATCTTTGGCTTTTAAATACATTTGTTTCTAATTTAATAACATTAGCCTATGTCTTATTTTTATTGACATTTGACTTGTATAGTAAAACTTAAATTCTGTATCTTTTTTTCAAATTAGAGATTTTCCTTGCATAAATTACTCTTTTACCTAGGCGGATGCTATTGGACTTATAAGTTTAGTCTTAAATTACATCAAGTTTGATCATAGGCTAATAATTTAACAGTAAGAATATGTGCTGTTATTTCAGCTTGAACCTACTTGCAATAAATAACAATAACTAACAATTTTGAGACATGAAGTCCTTTTTAGATGACTGCATTTTATTGTACTTAAATTCCCAGTTTGTTTAGCCTAGTATCTGTTCCAGTGTATGTTTCCCGTGTTCTCATGTCACCGAATGGCCGTAACAACTATAGAAGGCATTGGAAACAAGAAACTTGGATATGACAAAACACAAACCAGGCTTGCCAACTTTAATGGTAGTCAGTGTGGCTTCTGCTCTCCTGGCATGGTTATGAATATGTACAGGTAATCATTTTATTTTAACTGACATTATATTAAAAATGAACACAAATACCTAAAACCTGGGTAGATAATAACAAGCACAATTGAAAATTAAAAACAGAAATCAAATTTTTGTGGATTTTTCAAAAATGTAAAGAAAAAATACTATTAGAAAACTCAGTTTTTAAGAAATTGTGAAAAACTCTATAAGAGCAATTTCGAAAATTTACCAAGTTGACAGTAATTTGTTTCAGTATTTCAAATTAAACTCTGTTTCCAAATAAATAAAGCTATTAAATAACTAGCTCGTAATTTGTTCCTACACGTGTGTTTTATTTGTTTTTCATGCTAAACCACTAAAAATGTTAGATCATGCATTTTCTAAACATTATCTACTTTACCTTATCAAGAGGAAGTTACTGTCATACTTTCTGTACTTTTTATTTTAATTACTGTTTTTAGTGTTAAGCAGTTATACTTTTAGTTTGTGTTTCTTTTATTTACGAACAAATTAAAGTTCAGAATCTTACAAGTAGCCCAGTCGGTGTAGGTCACAACTACCAGTAATTTGCAATACGGCTGATATTTTTTTATAAATACCTTAAAGTATGTAGTTTAATATGAAAAAAAGTTTACCCTATCGATTTCCCAAAGTGAAAAAAAATCAAAAATGTTTTTTTCGAAACTCATTAATATTTCAAGCTGGGATTAAGATAAAGAAAAATAAAAAATACGACCTAGTAGAGGAAGTATTTTTCAATAAAAAAGGTCTTATGTATTTTTTTCCTCCGAGCAATGGTTTGTCTGGAAAATATTCGATATAAAGCAGGTACCGTATGTATTTCACAGCAGCGCGACTCGCCGCGCGGCTGAAGACCAATTTTTTTAAGCCATTTCGGGTGCAACGAGAAAATGCTACACATATATTGGGGCCTATCCTACAGGAGAAAGCTTTGAAATTTTATGAGGAATTGAAAGAAGATGATGTGCCTGGGTTCATGGAAAGTAAGGGTTCTGTTGGACGCCACTTTAGTATTTTTTTTTTCATTAGGCACTGCTTTACTGTTCTGCAATTTATATAATCTTTTCATAGGTAGGCTGTACATCTACTGTATGTGAATGTAAAATAAATATGTAGGATGGAATATTTAAATAAATACTTGTTGTCAATTTCATTGACAGTATGTGTTTATTATATTATAGATAACTATTAAAATTACAGTTTTTATATGAAATAAGCATTTGTTTATTAAAACCCATACATTAATCCTTGCATTCTGGATAACTCGACACCCTCATAGTCCACATTATTACGGTGTTCTACTGTATTGTAATATTAAAATATAAATAGTTTGTTCACAGCTCAGCGTTGTCTGCTCCAAGTACTTCCTGCTCACTGTTATTCTAATCACAATCCTGCATTGTCTACTTATACCAATATTTCTTTCTGTTAGTAGTAAATTATTATGTATACATTAACCAAAACATAATGTTTATGATTCAGTTTGCTAAAAGCGAATCCACACAGGACCATGGAAGAAATTGAAGAATCATTCGATGGCAACCTTTGTCGTTGCACTGGGTATCGCCCTATCCTTGATGCCGCTAAATCCTTTGCTGTCGATGTTTCTGCAGATATATCCAGGAAAATTTTGGACATAGAGGTACAGATTATATTTTTTAAACCTACCTATTAGGCCAGTCGGTAGAGGTAATTATAGACCAAAAGTTCTAGTAATTTACAATAAGGCTGATTTTTTTTTAATAATTACATTTAAGTATGTAGATTAACATAAAAAAAAGTTTACCGGTCTATCGATTTCCCAAAGTCGAAAAAAAATCGATTATCATTAATATTAAATATCCTTAATATTTCGAGCTGGGATGAAGATAGAGAAAAATAAAAAATACCACCGTGTAGGGGAGGTATTTTTCAACAAAAAAGGTCATATGTATTTATTTCGTCCGAGCAATGGTTTGTCTGGAAGCAATTCGAAAATGCAGGTATGTATTTTGCAGCAGGGGAAATCACTAAAAGGGGACATCTTATTCATATATGAAGCGTTGGCTCATTCTAAATTGGCCAAATTTTAATATATCGAATTGAAACTTGACGTAGGAGTTAAAATATATATTTTAAACATTTATGCTGAGTCTCAGCTTGTTATCTTGAAAATGAAATCTAGGAGTCGATTTCGATTATCGATTTTAGGAGTACCGGACCCACGAACTAATTTCAATCTATTCCAGTTTCGTCAATTTTTGGAATATCAACACTAATTTGTTTTACAAGTTGAGTACACCAGTATAAATATTCTTAGTAAGTTTGAACGATTTTTTTTCTTGTTATTTTTAAAAACGAGGCGATTGAAAATAGTCTTTTGTTTTACCTATCTCGTTTTAACTATAACACTTTTGGATTCAACGACTCCATTTTCGACATTTTTGAACATATCGATTTAAAAATTGGTACAGAAGACAAGTTACAAATACAATTGGTTTCTGCTATACTTATTTTAAAAACTATATTTTCAAAAATGACTAATCTGCAGCTGATCAACTCAAGCGATTTGATGAAAAATCTAAAAAGGTCTAAAATTATACTTTTTTAATTTACTTGTGCTTTTAAAAGTAAATAATGAAAAAGGTTTATACTCCTTGAACTTGTTTGAATATATATATTTAACTTGTAAAAAAAACTTTCAGGTTGATATTTTGAAAATTTTCTAAACTGGAGCCGATTAAAATTAGTTCGTGGGTCCGGACTCCAAAAATCGAGAAACCCATTGATGAGTCAAGTGGCTCTAGATCGGGTAATTTTCAAGATAACAAGCTGAGACTCAGCATAAATGTTTAAAATATATATTTTAACTCCTATGTCAAGTTTCAATTCGATATATTAAAATTCGGCCAATTTAGAATGACCCAACACGGTGGTATTTTTTATTTTTCTCTATCTTCCTCATAGCTTGAAATATTAAGGATAATCGAAAAAAAAATGATAATCGATTTTTTTTCGACTTTGGGAAATCGATAGACTGGTAAACGTTTTTTATGTTAATGTACATACTTTAAGGTACTTATAAAAAAAAAAATCAGCCATATTGCAAATTACTGGTAGTTTTAACCTATACTGACTGGGCTATATGTACAGTGTTAAGAATTACAAAAATATGTTTATGGGTAATTAATTACACAAAAGTAAGAAATGAAATGAGCATAAACAGTTGAGATGTATTTAGTTTGGCAACTGTCTGCTAAATATGTATTTGTGCTGAATATGGTCTGAAAAAGTCATTAGATAACCAACTGAATTACATACTTTGCGTACATTTTTATTTTTATGTACGAATATGAGTTATTTTCCTGACAATTTCTAGCTGCGTGACATGACACTGATAAATTATAATACTGCTCTATCTAAAGGGTGTCTATAAAGTCCCCCCCCTTAACTTTTAAACAAATAGAAATAAATAAATGATGAGGTTCAGGGTATCTTTATATGACAAAGGGAGATGAATTTTGGTGTAACCGACCATTTCTCTCCTTATCCCAAAATGGGAGAGGGGGGGATTGAGAGGGTAATTCAAAAATCTTAAATACAAACCCCCATCAAGGGTTTAACAAACCTCATTTTAAAGGGCTTGATAAATGAATAAGAATGACACAAATTAGAGGTCTTTATCTTAATTCTATCGAAAATGGCGGCCAGCCAAAAAATGCACCTTCATGCTGGCCTTCTATATTATAGTACAACGTATTTAGAGTGGCAGGAAAGGTCGCCTCCCACCAACATCAGTCTCAGTCACATAGTAAAAAATAGTGATGAGCTTAAGCGTTAATTCATGATAACGGTTATAACCGTTACTGCTACTCTAGAATAACGTGTTATTTAAACAGTTATTTAGTAACAGTTAGTCTATTGATGTAAGCACTGCGTCAAAAACAACATTATCAGATTTGTATATACGTTTTATGTTATATACTGTATGACTATGGACATCATTCATTATGTTAATTGAAACATTCAAAATATATAGGTAACTAACTAATAGGTAGGTAGTATAGATTTGAAGCAAAATCTCCTTATTTTAATAAATTAAATTACTTATTCGTTATAACAGTAACAACAAACATTTCAAACTGATCAGAAACTATAATAATCCCACCTTTACTACGTTCTTATTGTCATAGTTATCGCAACGCTAGCGCCAGTAACGCCTATCGACAATTCAATGTACTACCAAACGGTTATCCTAGTCGTTAGTTATCTAAACGTTAGTCGTTAAACTCGTTATAACAATAACGAAACAACCAACACTTCAAACTAAACATATAAGATTTCCCGTTACTTCGTTCTTCTCGTTAATGTTATCGCAACGCTAGCGCCAGTAACGCCTAGCGACAATTTAAAGTACTACTAAACAGTTATCTTAAAGGTTATTGGAAATAAAAGGTTAGTCATTATTGGTCGTTACTCGTTATCCGGTTAAACGTTAGTGCAGTCGTTCAGTGCCTCTGTCCTGTGGCTTAACATAGAACTGTGTTAAAAAGTTATCTAAAAGCGTTATTTGATTTGTATACAATCGATAAAGAACTTTATTCTTTTCTAAATGGTTAGTTTTAGTTATTTATTTCCCCCCCTTCTCTTTTTGCTAGTTCTTAGTACTGTAACTACTCAGGCGTGTTCATGTTCATGGTTTCTTTCAAGATTAAGATTCTACGAATTTAATAATTCTTTAACTCGGTAACAGTTATTTGACATTTTCGATAACCGTTGTTATAGTTATTCTTCAATAACCGTTACTAAATCACAGATAAGAAAATAACGACCATCACTAGTAAAAAAGTACAGTCAGTGTCAAATCTGTTCAGACGTGCATGGCTGAGTTGTATATTTGGTGTGTAAAAAGCCATCGTCTATAGATTTGACTGCCAAGTCTCGGTAGGGGAAGTGTGGTGAGATAGGTACTCCGTCTCTCTCACACTACCCTCCCTAAACGCCATTCTGATTGATTGTATCTATACTACTCTTTCCTTCTCTTCTCTGTATATTACAACCTATCTTTCCTATGTGTATTAACAACAAAAGGAAGTATATTTATTAAGGGGAAATCAATATTGTCAAGTATTCGAGATTGCAAATTTTGAGGTTATGTTTCAAGAGAAATGTTGGCAAAAGTTTTTTTTAATAACAGTTTAAGCCAAAGGTGATTGAATTTGTTTCAGTAAAAAGGCCATAATAACTGTATAAATTTTAAGAAATTGTTTAAAAACAGAAGATATTTGCACACAGGGGTACGTTTCCACTCCAGACTCGAAAATAAGCAATGTAGTATGAGCGGTTGCTTCATTGTACCTAATAAATGTTAGACTTACATTCCACTTTATAATTAGGGTTGCCATGTGGTAGTGTGGGAAAAACAGGAAAGTTTTCACGGCGACCCCCTTGCAGGGGGAAGGTCTGAGGATGGGGGTGGTCCGGAGAATTTTGAAAATAAAGTATTAAAAAAACTGTTTTTAACCCTCGAGAACTCGCGCAGTATGTCGTCACACTGGAACTCGCGCACGGTCTTTTAGACCGCACTGTATTAGTCAGGTGCTAGGACAAAAAAACTACGTTATTAATTGTATTTATACTACAATTTAAAGTATTAAAGAACTTATTTACATATAAAATAAAATAAAAAAAACCATTTTACAAATGATTGTTTACACGAGAAAATTAATAACACAAACACTCGCGCGCAGAAGAAACGACCGCACACAATGCAAGGGTTTAGTAAACAGACTATAAGCACTGTTCGCCGCCAACTAAGTTGAAAGTTTTGCATGTCTCGCCTCCCTAACTAACTGAGAAAGGAAAAGAGGGGATTAGAGGGGAAGTTTGCTCAAGGTCAAATATTCGGAATTCATAAATATCTAAAGGTGCGGTCGAAAAGACCGCGCTGCGAGTTCTCAAGGGTTAATGCATTTTTAACATTAAAATTCAATTATATAATTATACAATACAGATTGCCAGGTTATTTTCCTTTGGTCCTCGGCCGGGTTTGGATCGTGATCACTTCGGTTCGCTCCGTAAATCTTCATACATTTTCAACTTTCGACAATAGTGAGTATAGGCAAAAGCTAACAAAGTTTTCCGCCGAAACAAAGCCAGAGAGTAACAAATAATAGACTTTAGAGTGTATAGTGAGAGAGGGTTTAACTTTGGCAATCGTTGCATGACGATAAACTTGCAAACGTATCATTTCCAAATAAGATTTCAACATAAAATTTGCATTATATAATTAATTTTTGAGTGAAAATTTTAAAAAAGAGGAGATTTCTCGTCTTTTGATGAAATTTCTCACGGCTAAATTTTCACTCTCAAAATCCGGTAATCTCCGGGGAAATCTAGTGATATGGCAACCCTACTTTATAATGAACAATCTCTTATATTTTTGTTATAACGAAAGAGATTCTGGTTGGAAAGTATTGATTGTGATTGGGATGATTTTTGTACTACATTTAGATGAATTAAACGTATTGAACTATTCACATAACAATATTTTCAGGACGTTCTAAAGATCTGCCCGAACAGTGGGACGAGATGCGGCGGAAAGTGTAAAGACAAAGGTGCGAGAGGTCCTTTCGATTGTGTGCAAAAAGAAGAAGATGACGATTTTCACATCGACTTTGTTGAGACTTCACTTGCAGAACCATTACTCGCCATGTCCTTGAAAGGAAGCACTTGGTACAAAGTTGCTACAGTGCAGGAAATATTTGAATTATTTGGAATGATAACTAGCTCGTACATTTTAGTTAGCGGGAACACAGCCACAGGTGGGTTGTGTGTTTTACAATCTGTTGTAAAGAGTTTGAAAGCATCTGTGTAAAGTCAATTTTGTGTCTTTTCTATTTCCAAAATGTAGAAAAACTGGGGCATTTCTAAAATGCTCTTAATTATTTTTAGTTTGCGTGCTTTAGGACCATAGTAACATTTTTTATCTGTACTCCAAATCTATAAAGCTTATGACTGAAGAACCAATAACCGGATTTTATTATAATTCACAACATGATTTTTGCTAGGCGTGTATAATGTCTTCAAAATTTTATTTATAAACGTTTTAGAAAAGGAGCTTTCTAAGGACGGAATTTTACTATAATAAAGTAAATTTAAAAAATAAAGGAGTCATGTTTTTTAACACGAAATACACAATTTTTAGCTTTTTCGAACTAGAGTGAATGGTTTTTGGGGATTTATAAAAAAAAAAAATATATAATATTTATATTATTCTGCACATTTTGTTTTTTTATACGGTCTTATAGCCCACTACAACAAATGTACCCGGTTTAAATCCACGTGGGGGCAGTTTCTGATCAGAGGCCAACGGCCGGGATGCAACAGACAAAGCGAGTTTGTCCGCTGCGAGCGAAGCGAGGTATTCGATAATCCGAGGCTTTTCTTTTTCCAGATCGTACTTTGTTTATGTTTTTTCCATTCCATCAGCAACAATCTTGTCATTGTTACTCTTGTCGGTGGTGGTGAACTAAATTACATTTCTCAATGTATTTGAATCTCTTTAAGGCCACGCTCCCCTTAACGGCAAGTTGGTAGGCGACGCCAGCGCGCTCCACAGCTACGGTATCAGTTTAAACTAGAATCCTCCACAAAATTGAGTCACAACAAAAGTAGTTCTTTCCGCTTCAGGCGAGTGGGGGGAACCCCCATCCCTTAGCTAGACATGAAGGGAGGGGATGAGAATGACCTTGTCGAGTGAGTTTTCGCCAGCCGTAGCCGAGCCGATGTCTACCCGAAAATAAACTTTCATCTCCGTGTTGTGTGTGCCTTCTGACTGATTCTCGATTCTCCTATTAGCCCAGTCAATCTGTACATCCTCAGTTGCAAAAGGTCGGGTAGTTCTGATTTTTTGGTATGTTGTATAGGGGCACTATTTAAAATTCCAAGTTTTCGACCTCGGGCGTGCTCCGCGCGCGCCACCGGCGCCGAAAATCCCAAATTTGTTTGACCTTGTTTTAGTTTTTTCACATTTTGAGCACTAAGGACTGGTTTGACAAAATAAATTAACCAGTCCTTTTTTAAAGAACAGTAAATTTGCCACAATTTAAAATTAAATCATCTTCCTGAGGATAATACTTTTTGAGTTACAGCCATTAAAAATTTGAGCAAATTTACAACATTTTCCAAATTCTTAGTTTTTACAAAGTATTTTTGTTTTTTCGCTGTGAAATAAGGGTTTCTCAGTAAAACTGATAAGGACTAACTTTAAAATAGAGAAAGGTATCTTTAATAAGTGACCAAAATGGGATTTCTACCATGAATAGCTTCTGAGATACAGCTGTTTGAATTTTGAGTAAACTTCCAATAAATAAATAATATGAAATTTAAAAAAAACAAATGTAATTGAAAAATTTAAATTGTTTGTACATGGGTACAACTATAAACAATCACATCAAGTTTAATGTATTTTAAATTGAGTATATACAGTAAAACCCCGGTAAACCGAACTCGGGTCAACCGAAACCCGGGTTATCCGAAACGCCTCCAAAGATCGGAAATCCAAAAATAATAAGCCATATTATATTGTATGTACAATGTTATTATTTAAAAAAAAATCAAAATTAAAACCTTTTTCTACATCTTAAACATATATTACAAATTAAGTAGCGGCGTTAAAAAAAATGTGCCAATGTCGGAATGGGATTCGAACAGTACCGTCAAGTGTGTATGCTAATAATGTATTCATTTAACTTCTTTAATTGGTAAACGTTACTATTAACATGCCAGAACTCAAAAGACGTACAGAATGTCCAAAGACCCATATACGAAAATATGTATTACTTTCTCAAAAATGTTATTATTTTTGTAGCACTGTTTTAAATAAACTGAAAATATACAATTAGTTTTGACAATTTCTGTAAGGCGCAAGTGTTATTCATTAATTTATTTATATAAAAACTCGATAATCAAACTACTCTGGAATTTCGCAACATGGGTACATTTTTTATTTATTTGTATGGGACAATTCATTTTGTAGACTCAATCTATAATTAACATTTTAATATAACAAATTCAATATAGATATAAAAACATGTACACATATTATGCAATGGGAACCTGATTGAAAAAGTTACATTACCAGTGGTATAAATTATTTTTCTTTTAGGTAAGAAATAAAGCTAAAAATAATTACAACTTTAAAAACATTACTAATAATAAAAGTCATAAATTGTAATTGCATAGTCTATATTATCTATGTGAAAGAGAAAAAATGGGAATTTGCAATAATATGAAAGAATACATCTAACTGATTGTAAAAACAACAAAAATTTCCCCGTTAAATAATATTTATAGGAATTATGAAAGAATAAAAGTCGAAATTTTATAGGTTAAGTTTCGACTTTTCCCAAATATTTCTCGTAATTATAACAAAATAAATCACTTCACATACACCAAACTCGTAAGAATTAAAAAAACTAAACAATATTAATCCCAAAAGTACACACAAAGCAAGAAAATTAGAAAATGATGTAACAAAACGTTAATTACGAAAACAATAACATCGTACCTTTAAAAACAATAGAAACTACAATATAACTGCGTAATTGAAATAAAATTTCACCAACGTTGCCAAATCGAACAATAGGTTATTGTACTGAATGGGGTGTGTATGAATCGGTGACCTGTGGACTAGTAAACAGGTGACGCAGCATTGAATCTCATTGGTTCTGTAATTCGTTATTATCACATTATATAATTAAAATAAAATTAAAAAAACCTAAAAGGTTCTAACCTATTATAGTATTTAGTCACAGTATGTTTACTTTTTACTTACTCTGGCAGATAACAGTATAATTATATTTCGTTATTATCTCTATATATAAAAGCCAAAACCCACTGACTCACTCATCACGATTTCTCAAAAACTACCGAACGGATTGGAATGAAATTTGGTATGTAGCTTCCTCTAGGGCCATAGGTGCTCACTAAGAAAACGTTTGAAAAAATTCTAAATTTTAGGCGGGCTTTGGGGGGATCAAAGTTATTATAAACGATTTCTTCAAAACTACCGAACGGATTGGAATGAAATTTGGTATGTAGCTTCCTCTAGGGCCACAGGTGCTCACTAAGAATAGCTATGAAAAATTTCGAAGTTTTAGGAGGGGTTTGGGGGGATCAAAATTACTAAAATCATAATTTCAGATCTTTTATTATTATGACAATAGTGCTTTTATTATTTAAGATCTATATATATATAAGCCAAATACCACTCACTGACTGAACACTTAAAAAGAATACAATTACGTTAAAAAGTCTGAAAATACCAACCACCACGGGCAACGTCGTACGGGTCAGCTAGTCACATCATATAATTAAAATTGTAAAAAATCTAAAAGGTTCTAACCTATACTATTTAGTCACAGCATATTTACTTTTAACTTACTCTGGCAGATAACAGTATGATTATATTTCGTTATTATCACATCATACAATTAAAATTTAAAAAAAATCTAAAAGGTTCTAACCTATACTATTTAGTCACAGCATATTTACTTTTATATATATTTCTAGCAGTATTATTAGTCGATCAAACTTACAGCCAGCACAGTGCATTAATTAAGAAAATATAATTTAGGCCTAAGTCTTACTGCCATACTTTTTATAATTGATAGGATACCACTTTGTATAAGACTTTGATAACACTAGAGCATAAACAGGGCGGGTCCGTTTCACAACGTCAAGTTTCATAACGTGTAAGGTGCGTGGTTAAAATTATTTGTGGTAAATTGTTTGGGAGTTATTAAGATGATATAAAGTAAATGTCATCAGAACTTTACTCAAATGGCCATGTATAACTAGAAATATTAAACGAAAAAATTATTTGATTTCTTCCATAACTATCTACTAATTACAATAATTACATATAATAAACTCTAAACATATAATTACGTATAAAGAGATCAAAGAAATAACCGCCTTGATAATTTAATTTGACAGACATTTTAGCACCTTCGTAACCTTGTAACGTTTGAAGCAAAAACTATTCCCGCGCTGAAACTCAAGTAAGATGTATATCACTCCGCAGCTAGTTTTGGAGCAGGGCCGCTAGAGCGCAGTCGGGCGGCTAGAAAGTAATTCGCTGCAACAATCTCGTTTGACCCCAAATTTTTTGGGTATTTCTTATCCGATTTTTATTATTATTTTTTTAAATTAAACTTAATGAAACTTGTAATGCTTTTTGTTTTTATAATTTTTAAAAACTTGCCTTGAACATGACAAAAAATATTGTAAACTAATCCATTTTTATTAGTTTATTTATAAAAAAATAAATTGCTATTTTTAAAATTTAGTCCACGAGTTGCATTTAGGATTATATTACCTTTTAAACGACACCGCATTTGTAATTTTCGGTTGAAAAATAACGACAAAATTAGGGTGTATTCGTTAGCATTGCGCTTATGGAGAATCAATCCAATATGGCCGACGAGGGGAGCGTGGCCTTAAGTTGGAGAAAAGACAACTGAAGTTATATTATGATCATTACGGAATAAATTACAATTGATTTATAAAAGCAAATATTTTGAACTAGGCCTATCAGCTAATTTAACGGTTAACACTTTCATAAGAGCTGTTATTGTTTAGCTAAAATCATTCAAACTGTGGTTACATATTTCAGATAATATGTATAATGCTACTTTTTATCTGCAGGTGTCTACAAGGGTCTTCCACCTCCTGATTACAGTATAGATATCAACAACGTCGCTTCGCTCAAGATCCACTGGTTTGATGGAAACACTTTGTCAGTTGGTGCAAATTTTACTCTGGCAGACACTAGAAAACTGTTCAACGCTGTAGCTCAGGAACGGCCTCAAGAATTGGGCTACTTACAGACATTGGCTGACCATATCAAGAGAGTTGCTAACGTTCCAGTGCGCAATGTAAGTTGTATAGTACCGTATGGGAACAAATTCTTGTTGGAATTCTAAACATGAAGGTTGTTTTACTCTAGGAAGGAAATAACCGATAATTTAAACACTCTCACTGATTTAAAAGCCTATGGGTTTGTATGTAAACGAATTACTTGGTTTGCTGCTAGTTGTCTTCATTTTTTGTTGTTTGGACTGCAGCAGCAGGAGCGGATCCATGGGATTGCGAGAGGAGCGAATGTCCAGGGCATCGCGCAATTGAAAAATTAATGATTTATACAAAACAGACAAATTTAGAGTCTGTTTTGAAGATTGTGCGCAAGGAACCGTGGCATGTACAATTATTAAATAATAGAATTATAAAATAGAGATGAATTTAGTTTACATGGGAAAGCCTAACACCTAATTGTCTGATCGCGGGGCTCCACGCTATATAAAAATTAAATAAATGAGTTATAAAATACAGACGAATTTTTAGTTGATATTTAAGATTGCTCGCTTGGTCGGTCCAGCGCCGTATAAAGTTAAATGAGTTAAAATCGAGATTAGCAAGAAATAGAGAAACAAATAAATTTTTTCTCTCGTTCCTGCCTCCACCTTGTAAAGAGTCAGCTCTGTTGGCAAACAAGCAGATGAGTCACAATGACAGCAAGTGAATACAACATAAACTAAACTAAACATAATCATTTCCCTATACTGTTACTGTTACTTTGTCAAAACTATAATCCTGGTCCGGTTTATTTAGGCTACTATTTGACATCATTTGGAAATAATACAAATGTACATTAATTTTAGACATTATTATTAATGTGTACGTCTATTTATTAAATCCTAATATCTTTAATACAGAACAGAACATTGATTTTACTCCAGTATTTATTCTACAATGTAACCTTAATTTTTCTTTGTGTGATCTGCAATGTATATTTGGTCTTCAGACATTAAAACATTCTTTGGTTTTATTTAGTTATTTATTAATTGTTTAATATTTACGAACTAGTTTGTAATACAAATAAATTGTTATTACTGTATTTAGTTATTGTATAGCCTATAATTTACTTTTTTATACAAAATCGATACCAAAGTGAAAAATTATAGGTTGAATACATGTGTTTAAGAGTAAATTTATAACGTTTAATTCATAAAATGATGCCATTTTGCATAAAAACTTTTAATTTTTGGAGGAGGGTCACCTTGCCCCCTGAAGCTCCCCACCATAACCAAGAGGGCTCCGAAATATCGAATCATCCAGTTTCCCGCAAGGTCTAGATCCGCCACTGTGAAGAAGAGTGTAGTTCACAGCTGAACTGAACACCAGCAACTATTATCTGATTATGTTTTATAGACTGCTGACTTTGAAATGCTATAAAAGGTGCATAATATTAAACAATCATTAATTACAGCTGATCCTTTAATTTATTCTGATCTAAAGAATGTAAACACTATACTTAAAACTAATTATTTAAAACTCAATTAAATCAACTATATAAAATGAATTTTAGAGTTGTTTACCATCAAATTAATACGATAATTCTTTGTTTGTTGACGATTTTATCTTGTTTATTTGCTAGTAATTTTTACCAATACAGATAAAGATTTTAAAATAAAATTTAGCTTTGAAATAGCAAGCTTACCCACATTTAAAATCAGAATTCACACATATTTTACATTGAATTATGGAGTATTGAAAGTATGGTATACCAAAAAATAAATATTTTATCATCCAATCTTTTTTTTTTGGTATCGTTTGAAATTAATTTATTTAAGGAAATCAAAAGTACATATTTAAAAGATTTTTTGATAGCCAGTTTTCAAGATATTTCCGTCAATGTTGTCAAAATTTTTTTACCGTCAATATTTTTGAACGTATGCAGCTGACATTTTTAGTAGAACAGTTTTGGAAGAGGTACTTATTGACAGAAAACTATAGCGGATTCAAACTTGTATGAAAAATTTATGACAAATATGTTTTAATTCTAGCAGTACAATAATGTACCAGGGTGCTTTCACTTTCTTTCACTAGTCCCTTTCACCAATATATAATATGTATGTCATGGTTATGTTGAGTATAATAATGTGTTGACGCAATAACGTGTTGTTATTAATATCAAATTGGTAAAATCTTCAGGGCGGCTGACAATACTTCTTCGATTAATTTACCTTCTGTCCCAAAACGTTTAACTTTATTATTTCACTAGTAAATACTATAGTTAATTAATTATTATTCTGGAGATACAGTAGACTCTAAAAAATCTGGATTAATGGGGCGGATGACCGATCCGGATTCCGAAAAATCCGGATTTCCCAGAGTCGGGCATAAGTTGTCCATGAGTAATATACTCTAGTGCTCCATGTAGCATTTTATATCCTTCAAAATGGGATCAAATTTTCATGTCTGAGTGGGTGCTGTCAACTATGCATAAACAACAGACTGTTGTGGAGGTTGTTGGTCGATCCCCTACCCATCCTCATCCGTAAGGGAACTTCCACTACTGCCTTGTGAATCATAAATGATGCGAATTTCGTTGAAACATGGAGCCGCCGAAGGTACAAAATACACGAATTAACGAACCGGATTTTCGTGATCCTGATTTATGAAGTCTACTTGTATTAATTTTGATAAAATATATTATTCAAATTCCAATAATAAAGACTCTGATCAAATTCATGTATTGCTAAATTGAGTTGTAATTTGTTTATATTTACAGTTACATGCATATGTTTAAAACATGAGTGTATAGACTAAATTTGGTATTCAAAATGTCAATATTTCACAACCAAATTACTAACTCCTTATATTAGACATACTGATCTAAACATTTTAAATAAGTAAAAACAAATACACAGGTACTGGGTACTGGTAGCTAATGGTTAAAAAAGAATTTTTACTACCAATGTTTTTATTTATTAATATAATATACTATAAAAATTCGAAAATAGCTATGGTTGTACATGTATTTGTTTTATTAGCTTTGTAAATTAATAACTGGTAAAAATGCACATTTTTCATTGCCTACTATTTGAGTGTGCATATGTCCATAGTAAAGGTTGTGCACACAGAATGCAGTAATATAGAGTTGCTATCAAAATTTCAAACCGTTTTATTCATTTGCTGGTGTTGAAACAAAAAAAGAAGTGTTTCATGCATGATATTAATGTTAAAAGACAAAAAGTTTTGAGTTTAATCATTTATACAATGATTTAGAGAAAGATGAAGTTAAGTTTCATTACTTATTTTAGTTTAAGTACAG
>JAGFPH010001319.1:137879-151706 GCA_018207615.1 Philaenus spumarius | reverse complement strand
TATTATTTTTAAATTTGGACTACGGCACGTGGACAAAGTATTTTTAACCTCAAGGTGGGTGAAATCCATTATAAATTTTTAAATATACGGTACATTAATTTATGTATAAAATATGCTGCTATAAAAAAAAATTATAAGCCACCGAATAAAGAGTGATCACAATAGGACTGCAAGCAGTACAAGGAATTGAGGTATTTATGTAAATATATAAACATTCCTGTAAATAATATATTATAGAGTACTTTCATTTTATGGCATGCACTTTCATAAGTAACATAAAATTTTTAACATTCCTTCTATGACGAGGTTGAATCAGTTCACATAATGTTCTTTTCAAATTATAATAATTGTGAACTTGAGGCATTCTCATGGTGAAATTTAAAAATTAATATGATTTTCGCTAAAAATGTATCTATTTTTATTTTTTGACCAACATTTTTTTTCTTAGAGTATTTTATAGGTCAATAGTGGAACTCGAGATGACTTAGGCACTAATAATATAAGGATATACTTAACCCTTAACTACTACGGAACGTCTGTCAGACTTCGCGGGAATTTTTATTTCCTGTTTCTTCCACAAAATGCAACTCTGGCGCTTGCCCCTCCTAGTACCTTCCTGGCCTACTTTGGTCAGTTATGAGCCAGTACCGCGTAAACAAAGTGATATTCTTTCCTGAGTTATTTAGTGATCGCGGTACGAGAGACGTTCCGTAGTAGTTACGTTAGTGTTTAAGTGGTCCATGAGACGTTCCGTAGAAGTTGTGTGATTTTTTGGACTTCATATTTTGTACTTTGAAATTGAGTTTAAAATTGTGTATACCGGTACTCTTTTTATATTGTTAAATTATTGCGTGATTTATTATTTCTGGACTAAATTTTGTATTTGGAGATTTTTTGGTGATTTTTTTTTGGTGATTTTAAATTTATGTTTCTTATTAAGTTGAAATTTGAATTTTTATGATGGATAAAGACCAAGATTTATTAAATAATTTGTTTGGACCATCCAGTAGTGCTGGTTTTCGAAGAAGGCGTGTTTTCGACAATAGCTCAAGCTCAATAGAATTTAATGAAAATTTGACTGATTTAGATGAACTTTATAACGATATTGTAGACGATAGTGATATTGACCCGGATTATATTGAAGAAAGTGAACAAAATGATATTGAATCTGAAGTCATAAGAGATGATGAGTTATGTACAAGTACTTTGGGTTATTATATTTTTGTTTAGTCGTCTAATTGGCAGACTGCTCAATTGAAATTGAGTTGTTTCAGAAAACACAACTTGTATCGAATATTTTACCCACTAAATATTATCAAATCTCAATAAAACAAAAACCATTGGAAAGAAAATGTTTTAAACTTAAATTTTTCTATTTAAAAATTTCTTCTAAAAAGTATATTTACATATGTAATCATCGTTGTAAAATTGTAGTTGCCTCAATCAATATTGATGCCGCGCTAGAAAGCATAAGAAATGACTCAAACTCGTCACTTTTTTAATTCACATAATCGTTAGGCAGACTTGTTTTGAGAAGAAGATAAGGACACCACTGGATTTGTCAAGATTTTAACTTTCTACCACGATCTAATCATTCTCCACTCTTATAGTTTCTTAGATATTGGAAAGTTTTCAAAAAATGAGAAAGCACATTTTACAATCAATGTGTATCTATTACAAATCTATAATCTATATGCAGAATTCGTATACAGTAATAGTTTTTATATCGATTTGAAGTGCAAGTTCTATATTTTCGTTTAATATAAGTAAAACCTGGTTTAGTGTTCCGAACTATTTGTGTATTTCCGTGAAATATGTACATTTTCAACGCTCTAGGTGCGTTAGCCGTTACCTTTTCATGTCTGGCTGGAACTATATACTATAAGTTTGTGAGAATTTTCTTTAGTTGTTGTAATTTAGTGGAATAAGTTTTTAGAATAAATATATTTAAAATTTTCAAGTACAGTACAACCTTGTTAAATTGGACCAGCCGGAACCATGGCCGATCCGACGTAACGAAAAACCGAGTTAGCTGGAGAAAGAGCATAAAACATCAAAAAATGAAAATACACTGAATACTTACAATATTTTCCTTTATTACGGAGAAAAATACTATAAAAATATTAACTGGTCACAATAAAATGAAAAACATTTCTGTGGACTGTCTACTTTTTGGGGAAAAAGCTTGTAAGTTTCTCTTGCGTCAACTTTTACCTTTACGTGCCGCACGGCAAACAAACTCGGCGGAAACACGATCACCAAGCAGTACGCTACGATTATGCGCTCGTATAAATCAATAGCGGTACCAAAATGCATATTTTTATTTATTGCATATCGGTCCGGGTTACCTGGAGATCCGACTTAAAGGACTTAAAGGCGGCCGACAACGAGGTTGTACTGTATAGGCTACAGTTCAATTATATGATTCTCTACAATTTTTTATAATTAAACTTTATTTTTCGGTAAAGCATGTAATCCTTAATTTCTATTCAAAATGGGTGATCATGAAATAGTCTAAAAAGACGTTTTCAAGCCCTGTATTCCAAAAAATTATTCTATACCCCCCCGAGACAGCCCCCTCGTTGAAAACCGGCTGGATCTGCCCATGGTAAGTAAGTAGAAAGAAAACGTTTTCTTTTAGACTATACATGACTACAAACCAATTAAAAAGAGTAATCGCTAAATAACTAAAAGTAACAAAAATTCAAAATTAGTTTTTTACATTCAACAGTTTTACACATTTTATGTTATTATTAGTTTAACAAAAATATATTTTTATTATAACTTAAAATTATTTGTGAGTATCTTTTATTAAAATTTAAATATTCGTCAAATAAAGTTATGTTTTACATAAAATACTTGTAAGTTATAATAAAAATATATTTTTGTTAAAATAATAATAATATAAAATGTGAAAAACTGTTGATTGTAAAAAACTAATTTCAAATTTTAGTTACTTTTAGTTATTTAGCGATTACTCTTTTTAATTTTGTTGTAGTCATAAAGTATATATTCATTGTACTTACATTAAAAACATAGAATATAGTCTAAAAGAAAACGTTTATTTCTTTTCAATCCTGTATGATGGTTACAAAAAGATTATGGTATTATAAGGAGATTATTAAATTTTTTAAATTTATTTCTTATCATATAATCTTCAGGAAAATAATTTCTTTTACCTCAAATTCAAAAGATTTTAACATTAAAGAAATATTTATCTAAAACTAACATTTTATTTACATACTCAGAGAATAAACAAAATAAATCTATGTAAATTTTCAAAAATTAAATTTTGATTTTGCTTTTGTATGGAAATTATTATACATAGAAACCATATGTAACAGCAAATTTACGTTAATATGAATATTTAACATTTTTATATATATATTTTTTTTAAAGGAGTCTGTTGGACCCCTCCATAGTAGTTATGTGACTTTTTACATCCATAGTAGCTGAGGGTTAAATACTAGCATTTTATATGTTCTTATTATATAGTACGCTACAATTATGTTTATTAAACACAAGGTAATCAATATTAAAATGTATATTATTATATTTATTATAGTTTCACTCACTGCCACGCTGAAGTTCCTGTATGTGCAAAACCTTCTTCTCTTTAAAACCCTGTTGATCACCAACAGTCCTTTTTAAATCTGATACTACTTGTTCAAATTTGAAGAACTTGATGATCGTGTTAATAATTTAATAAATATATGTAAATACAGCATGTAGGTTTGTAAATTCTGGTTTACAACTGACGTACTTAATTTCAGACATTTGAAAATTGTTTAATATTGAGTAACCCATAACTAATAAGTACTATGAGGTCTAAAATCTGTATATATTTCAGTAATAACATCATAACTTAAATCATAGCTTACATGCTTTACCATATTTTGTATTATGGGCTTGTTATTATTTAGTTAGTACAATAGCTAAGTCCTATTCCTAGAGATAGGGCAAATGTATATAATCACAGTAAAAGTGTATGCTTTATTTTTTTTAAATATATTCCTAAACTGTTCACCAATTCATCTAGGTAAATTTACAAAGTTAACTAGTTATGATGCCCTTTATTATAATAAAAATTGTATTATAATATATTTTTTTAAATTAGATCATATTATGACAAATAATACAGGTAATTGAATTGAATTCAATTCAATTCAATTCAATTTATTTTTATTTCCTTAAATATAATACAGAAAAAATGTATAATAATATCATGGAAATTGTGCCCACATAGGCTTAGCCTGTGCGTAGGCACGAGTCACAACTAAAAATCTAAGTTACAACAAGGAAGACATAATATATTTATTGATCTATATTAAAGTTTTATAATATAAAAACAATAGAGGTAGAGTAGAGTGGGAAGTGCCAAACGGAGGAATCCAAGTCCATATCGGACCAAAACAACCCGGGTCAACAAATAGTTACTGCTTCAACACACGAGAATCAATAATAGCGAGAGATATAAGGTAGTACAATAAACAAGGGTAAATATATTTGCTACCTGTAGATGGATACAATGACATTCTCAGTACCGTCCCTTCCCAATTCCAGAAGCCAATTTGTAATATGTTTCTTAAATGTCTAAAGTTTAAAGTTATTAAACATACGTAAGTGGTCAGGTAGATTCCTATATAAAACATGAGCTATGTAATGTGAATTCGTGACCGAGAAAGTCTTACTTAATTTTTTATTTAAAATTTCAAGTGACTTTGAGCTGCGTGTCAAACGTTGATGATCGGTAATTTCGAAAATATCTCGATAGTTTTTAAAAATATAAATTGCAAGAGTTTTGACATAAATTTGTCTAAGATTCATAACCTTAAATTCGTCAAAAAGTGTCTCAGTAGAAAAACAACGGCCTTTACGCAATGCAGCTTTAATTAAGTATAAATTTTTGAATTATGTTAAGAGGTTCAAGAATTGTTTTAAAGGCACCCCCCCAGGCTATTATTCCCCCCATAAATAATGATAATTGAATGTTTGTTCCGTCATGTAACTAATATTAAATTTAGTGTTAGTTTTGAAACTGCATAGACCTATATATTATTATGTTAACAGGCCATTATTGAATTTTTTTGTGAAATTAATTTGGTTAGCAATTATTCGTCATATTGAAAGTAACAAAAATGAACAGATCCAAACAAAACAAAAAATATAGCCTAAATAGTTATAAAACAAACTAAAAGTTTACAATAACTTAAAGGTTGAAATGAATCAGCACGTCTTCAGGCTACCTTACTCTTAAATAAAACACAAATCTAAAATTGTTAGAGGTACAAATTATTTTTCCAAGTATAAAATCAGCTGTTATTGGAAATTTCATTGATTTATAGCCTACTTGCCAATTTAGAGTTGTTAAATGCTGTGTTATACAAATGCCGGAAATATAGCTACACTCTCTATTTTAAATAGAATTTTTTCAATACCATTAAGATTAAATTTTCTTTGGAATTGTATTTAAATTCCGGCATTTTCCCTTCAAACTTGAGACAATAAATTTTTAATTGGTTAAAAATACATTTATATTTTTAAAATGCACTGTTTAAATGTGGATTTAAAAAAAATGATTTTATTGTTTCTAGGTAGCTCCCAGAGCTCAGAACTCTGTAGCATATGTTAACGCAGGATTTCGCTGCAAAGTAGATTCATCAAATAAATTCAAAGTCCTGGAGAGACCTAGCATCGTCTATGGAGGAATCAGTAAAAGTTTTGTAAGAATAATATGATATTGTGATGTAATTGTAAAAATGTATTTGGTTATAGGCCGCCCCGAAGGGAAGGGGGCAAGTGGTCAGTTACCCTGAGCACCAATCAAGCGCCAACGCGCGGGGGGCACCATGAGCTGCTGTTACAAATTTTTCCAGTTCCTTGATAAATTTGATATGCTTTTATTCAATCTCTATTTAGAATGTAGTTTTATTTGAACATAAATTTTCATAGGATACAATATTATGTATCTTTTAAGTTCTTTTTGCATTTAGGCCTACTCAATAATTAGGAAATGTATACTGTTTCTATTCTTATTTACAAAACATTCATGACTATAAGTCTATATTATTTTTATAAAAAAGAGTCCATAGAATGAGTTCAACCCTGCATGGTAGGGGGTGCACAATGAAAGCTTGCCCCAGGTGCCTACACTCCTAGGGACGGCCCAGTTTGGTTAAGTTTTGTTTGCTAGCTTTAAGAAGTAATTCATACACTCTTTGACTCATATTGGTAGTTAGATGCAAAATTTGTTTTTAATCATAAATATATATGGAAAGCTTTTGTTATTTCAATATAAATATATTCTGCCACCACTAGAATTAAACATGTATTTTTTATGTTACCCATAGCTTGAAATTTAAACAATTTTGAGGAATATTTTATCACTGACTCAAAATACAACTGTCGGAATTCTAGAAAAACTGATAATATCAAAAATGGTAGTATTAAATGGGTGAAGTTAGGACTGTCAAAGCTTTGTAAATTGCTAAAAAAGTTTTTTAAATGTTCGTCATTACTTTGTTTTTAATTTCTTAGAACATTATTTTATTTTTAGTTTAGGTATCACCTAATCTAGAAAGAAATCTCATTATCAGTGTGTCATTAGCATAAAACTTTAAGAGATATTTTAGGCAGTAAAAGATTATGCATTAGACGGAAGATAGAATATTTATTTGTATTTTATTATATTTTAATTTTCTAATGGTAATGATTTTCTTCAAATTCTTTTTAATGCGAGTAAGGCAGAGCACAGTCAGTACAGTTTAGTGGTTTGCAAGGCTAGTTGTGTAAAGACAATCTTACAAACATCACTAAAAAATTTGCCATGATTTTACAAAAAACAAGGAAATCTGCGTTAGCTTAGCGGCCTTACCAAAAGAGCACCTTCATAGTAAACACTTAGAAATAAGTTAAAATAATAAAACTCATACCGATTTATTCAGAAATATTCTGTAAATCTTGTGATACCAACCAATGTAAGCTTATTCTTAATAAGCTTGATAAGCTTAATAAGTATATTAATACATTTTCCAACTCTTTTTAATTCAATTGTAAAACGACCTAAAATGTTTGTTATTGGGCTATTTTACTTATGTTTCAGATAGGCAAAAAATGTAAGCAGAACAGGTTAAGATAAAAATTTTAATTATGTTTTTTACATGAAGACTTTGTTTATAAATATTCGCTTTACCCACATGATCAGGTTGAGTAATTGGGTTTGGTTTAAAGTTTAAAATTCTAAATCCGAGCTTCTATGTTTTTTTGTTAAAGCTGTACGCGAAGCCATTCATGGCAGTGTTTTTTACTTTTAACACATAATTAATTATAAATACATTTAATTATTAAAATAATCATTTTGTTATTGTACTCCAAGGCATCACATTACATTAATACGTCAATGTGCAACCAAAACATTGAAAACAGCTTGTTTATTCTTCTTCCCTCTTGACCATATCTGTCTTAGATTAGAAATAAAAAGGAAACAATTGGATATTTAGCTAATCCAATTAACTATGCATCTTTGTTCCTTTTTGTCAGATCATTTGCTTATTGTTTAAATAGTTTACATTGCTATAAATGTTACCGTAAGGAGTAATGTACACATAATAAGGAAAATTAACTAAATTAATTGGTTCTTTGTATTCTTGTATTCTTTGTATATAAAAAGACCTGGATTCGAATACAGAACCTTTACCATTCCGTGGTATCGCTTTGCCAACTGAGCCATCCTGAGCACATTAGATATTGGTTGATGGTATCTCACTTTACTGCATTTTTTCTGAACTAGATTAAATACCCCGTATGAAACGACATTGTGAAGTATAAACAGTGAATTGTGGGGAAGTGTATAGTCAGAAAAGTTATTACAATTTTCAAAATAACAGGATTACTTTCTGTTAAGGTCCACGCAACCAAGACAGAGTGTTTCCTGACAAACAAGTCTTTAATGGATCTGCAGACTTTGCAGCAAGCGTTGGCGATACTAGAAGCAGAAGTGGAGCCTGACTATATACTGCCTTCATCAACTCCTGCTTACAGGAAGGGCTTAACCCAGTCATTACTGTATAGAGTAAGTACAGCAAGAAGGTATTTCACTCATTTAAATTGGTTAAGTTAATTTAAAGCAATCTTGAGTTGAAATAAAATATGCGGAAACATGGCAGAAAAAAAAACTGTAGTTGTGTTATGCGTCATGAATGGTTCCATCTCGTGGTGTATTTACATCTGTATATGACTCTTGATTTCTTTTTTTAGAAGGGTACTATCAAAGTTTAAAACTAACGTTATTTTTATGTAATTAGCGTACATTATTTTTGTGATTATGTTTTCCATGTAATTTTTTCTCAAAGACGGAGTTTATTTGAAATTCATCACCAAATTCAAATGAAAGATATCCTAAACAGATGTATAACTGTAATGAATAAACTGTAACAGGTTTGAATCAAAACCAGCAATCCAGTATTATCATATTTAACAACTATTCCATGGCTTCTTTCATATAGCCTACCTCTCACCCAAAACCAATTGACTTCACTTTCTAACACTACTTTTTCTGAAACCTGCTACTTTTTAGACCCCAAATGTTGCATTCAATTTTGAATAACTCCTAACACTCATAAATTAAATACCCTTCAAGTTCAACTTTGCCATTTTAAAGCACTATAACCCATCCACAATTATAACATTGTTTTATCAATATTATACCTAACTACAATCACTATTGTTAAAGGTCTGTACTATATAATTATGAAGTTATTAATTTTGTTTTATACATTTCTCTAATTTTGTTAATATCCTATGGAAATTTTACCTTTTAACTGTAACCTATAACAACCAATTCAGTTAAACTATTGCAATTAAACACGATTATAATGATATTCCTTGAAAAGTTATAACTTATCTTCTGAAAATTAACTTCATCAGAACGATAGAAATGTGTAAAGTAATTATTTTTTTAAATCTACTTAAAATACTTAATCTACTTTTTTATCTTATTACTTAAAATTTTCTAAGATTTGTGTTAGTTTCCATATTTGCAACTTATGTGCCATTTTGTCTAACCTTATTCAAGTATGGATTCAAGGTAGTACCTTAAAAAATTATAAAAGATGATCAGTATATGCCTAAGTTATAGCTAATCTGCTAAAATTTATTAATTACAAGTAAAGTAAATACTTAAAATAGTTTAAACATATATTTCTCAAACATAATATAGTTATGTCTGTATGATATGGTAGAAGATAAGATTTGCTTAAGTTTTTATTGAAGCATATGCTTAAATTTATTAGGCATAAGCATATCCTTAGTTTTCATTCATCTGGACCAATGAAAAACAAATAAAATGTATTGCAATAAAATATAAAACTTTATCAAGGCAAAATGTAGGATACATCGCTAGGTAGAGTTTACATACATTTCTAAATTTTTGCTCACAACTTTTTATATTTCCAGTTCATCCTCAGCTTGTTTCCTACTGCAGTCACGGCAAAATATAAATCCGGTGGTCAAGATATCACACGGCCTCTGTCTTCCGGCATTCAACAGTTCGAGACGAACCCATCCAAGTATCCTATCAATCAACCTGTTCTTAAAGTAGAAGCTTTGCCACAGTGTTCAGGTGAGTAGTTAATCTTAAGTAGATCCATTGTTGTGGAAGAAGAAAAGTAGCTAAAAACCAGTTTGGTTTGTAAAATGTGATGACAACTAACACTATAAAATATTTCCAACACTAAACTCACGCTATGGCAAAGTACTACAACTGATTAAATCACATTGAAATAAATCAGATAAATCTACTCCAATCTACACTAAATTCTCTTGGCATACAAAAATCTTTAAACTTTTTTAATTAACTTGTATTGAATTTCATTTTCCACCGCAACTTTAAACTCCAAACCTCTTTCTTAGTAAGGTACAGCAGCTAAATTGAAGACATGGTAACATGGACCCTGGAAATGATTTCAATAGATCATACATACAGGTCTTTCTGTAGATAAGAAAATTTGCTTTATCAACTTCTTTATCTTTCCTGTGAGTATGGGAGTTGAAAATGCTCAGAGTTGGCACAATAAACAGCTTTTTGTTATATAATACCTCTAAACTTCCATGTAAGCTAGTTTTTCAGTGGCTTTACAACGGGAAAATTACTTTTATCTCGAGTTAATGGTAAAAATATTGAAATCATCTCCTATAAAAGCGAGTGTTGTATAACATATAAACATGTTCAATTATTAATTTTTTCACTATAATATTTTGTAATAAATCATTTGATCTATCAATATGAAATAAAAAGCAATTAAAAGATAGTATTTTTATCTTTCTTTAAATGTATAATAACGTATGTAAATAAAAATGTTTAACAAATAGGCCTACAGTTTTTAATCTTTATTATTGTACACATTACCAAGTTAAAAATCTCCGTCAGCATAATTAGGTAGGCCTAGATTGTTTTTAAATAGTTTGTTTTTTAAATTATGTATTTCTGAAATGTATTTAATTAATGAACCTGTGATTTTTTCAAAGGGGCTTACTAGTTTACAAAATAATTTAAAAGATGTTTAAAAAAATGTAATGTTTTGGTCCATTAAAACACATAGCTCAGCTAATTGAAAATGTTCAGTGATATTAAAGTGGCAGGTCATCTGAATATTTCTCAGTGACATTTTTATTAACTGCTGATTTCATAATTTGAAACATTTTGTATTTTTTAAAATTTTCGTTAAAGGTTTTATCTAAACAATGCTAATTCCTTTTATCCTCTATTATAACTACTGCCATATCATAACTTAGTTATTTATTTTGATTTAGACATTTAATATTATTTAACGCTGTTATAAAAAAATTAATATTGTATTCGCATGGGTCTCCACTAGTTAGTGTTTCAAAAAGTTCTACTAAAAAAAGTGCAAAACTCAATCTGTTGTTGTTTGTAGGGGAATTACAATACACCTATGACATACCGATTACAAAGCAAGATCTGTTTGCAAAGTTAGTCCTCACAAAG
Source organism: Philaenus spumarius (assembly GCA_018207615.1). NCBI lineage: Eukaryota > Metazoa > Arthropoda > Insecta > Hemiptera > Aphrophoridae > Philaenus > Philaenus spumarius. Next base: position 140,701 of record JAGFPH010001319.1, on the reverse strand, counting down.
GTCGGACCAGCTGTTTTGGATAAAGTTGATGGAACCAAAGCTTTGGTGAGTTTTATAAAACAATTTTACAAGTAAATAACTGTTTAGAATGCGTATTATAATAATTTCACTGTTACAGAAAATTCCAGGAGTAGTGAAGTTCTACTCGGCCAAAGATATTCCTGGCAAGAACACATTCACTGCTCTACATCCTTTAGTTCCAGAAGAAGAAAAGGTGAGTGGATAAAGAGTGTAAGATAAGCTAAATACGTCAAATCAAATCTGTTCAGTGTCTCTGTCATATTGCTTCTATTTCCTAAGGCATAAAGACAAACATAATAATGTACAGACCATTTTCTGTTGTCATCTTTATCTCAGACCTTCATGTAGCGGTACAAATGTGCACCCTGTGTATTCCTTTCTTCAATCTTTTTAAAATAAAATTTTGTAACAAAATATAAATTTTATTGAAAAATGTCAACTGGATCCATGGCAATATAAAGACTCTCGAGCACATCTAGGATATTCATTTGCAAGGAAGCATTTTAAAATTTTTATTTTCACCACATGCATACAAAAGTAGATTTTTCTGAAAACTCCAATGTATAGTCAGGAGGTAACAAAAGTTGTTCCAATGTTCATAAATTGAAAATTCTAAATGTAAGCTTATTAAATATATCAGGTACACTATTCAGAATTAATAACAAATAAATGTATTCAATGTTTGTTTAAATAAATATTTTACCTGATTGAACTCAAGATTTATTCAATTGTCGTTTGACATGATTCTAAAATATCTAATTCGAATAACGATAACTGCATATTTATTTATAAATCAGTTTTTAATACCAAACTGCAATCAAATTGAATAGATTTTGAATACAATCCAGCAATATAACGTTAAACAATATTTTTGGTAAGTTCAATCTCTTGTTTCTTGTTTAGTTTTGAGACACTTGAAAATCATCCCCACAAGATAAACTATTAAGGAAAACAATTGATTTTGGTGTACTGTATTATATTACAGATATACAGGGTGGTTATAAAGTCACTTCCCCCCCCCCCTTTAACTTTTGTGTTTGTTAAAACAAACAAATATCCTTTGGGGAACGATACTAACTTAACCCAAAGTATCTTTTGAAGCAATTGTAAATTTTGAGTGTCCCTTAAAAATGGGGGATTTGGAGGACAACTCAAAATTTTTAAATGGGAAGTATGGTCATGTGATACCTCATTTTAAAGGTCTATTTAAGAATAGGAAAATGACATAAAGAAAATAAAAATCAGACCACCCAAAACAAAATGGCGGCCCTAAACGTGTTGAAATAAATTGACATAAGTTGCTAATATCTCGAAAAGGAAGACTTTTCGGAAAAAAATTTCAAGCGACAAACAATGTTTATTTCAAAGTGCTTAACCTAAAAAATTGCTTCCAAATCGATTTCGTAAATTTTATTTTTTGCAAAATATTTTAAGGTGGAGGTGTAAAAATAAAATGTAGGTATAAAATTCAGAGTGAAGAGCTTCTTTTTTTCCAACCGCTAAATCTACAGATTGGTAAATCACAATCCTTGCTTGATGTTTGCAGATCACCCAGATACATCTTTAATATGCGAATGCATAGATCGGGATAGTTTTGATCAGCTTACGTCTTAAATATTTTCTTAAAATAAATAAGTGCCAAATTTCAGCTCTCTATCTTTAAGGAAAAAATACCAATTAGTATTGATTGTTCTTAGGATTTGTTTATCACATTTTCAACCCTTAGCAGCACGTAACGAAATGTACAATTGGTTTACTTTTTATGTGTATGGTGTAAGAAATAAATGTACAAAATTTCAGCTCTCTAGTTTTAAGGAATGTATGAATATTAATAATTATTGTTTTTAGGGGTTGTTAACACATTTTCATTCCTAGCAGCACGTAACAAAATGTAAAACTCATTTATTTTTCATATGTGTTTTGTAAGAAATATGTGTACAAAATTTCAGCTTTAAGGAAAGTAAACAAACAACATATATTGTTTTAGGGGATGTTTCAACCCTTAAAGGCCAAACATTTTAAAATCCTATATTAGTGCATCTACTGTATGAGCAATATGCGAATCAAATATTTCACGTTCCTTAGCGGTATTAAATTAATATTATAGTTGTAGGGGTTCTTACTAAATGTTCACCCCTTAGCAGAACGTGATAAAATGTAAAACTGGTTTATTTTTTTATATGTATCTTGTAAGAAATAAATGTACAAAATTTCTTCTTTCTTGCTTTAAAGAAAGTGTAACAAACAATGTTTATTGTTTTAGGGGTTGTTTCAACCCTTAAATGCTAAATATTTTAAAATCCTTTCTTAGTTCCCCTCTAGCCCCTATTGGGCAATACGTGTACCAAATTTCACGTTCCTAAGCGGTATTCAATTAATATTTACAACTTTAGGGGTTGTTACTACATTTTAACCCCTTAGCAGAACGTTACAAAAATTTTGTAACATAGAATGTAAAACTGGTTTACTTTTTATATCTATCGTGTAAGAAATAAACGTAAAAATTTTTTGTTTTCTAGCTTTAAGGAAATTATAACATACAATGCTTATTTTTTTATTGGTTGTTTCAACCCTTAAAGGCCAAATATTTTAAAATCCTTACTTAGTTTGCCTTTAGCTCATATGAAAAATATGTGTTCCAAATTTCACGTTCCTAGGAGGTAAAGTTTCTGAGATATACAACAAACAATATTTATTGTTTTACAGGTTGTTTCAACCCTAAAGGCCAAATATTTTAAAATGCTTTCTTAGTGCGCTTCTAGTGCCTATGAGCAATATGTGTACCAAATTTCAAGTTCCTA
>JAGFPH010001319.1:105115-129303 GCA_018207615.1 Philaenus spumarius | reverse complement strand
TTTTAGTGCATTCCTAAATGTCCAGATGAAAATGTAGACATTAATACTTTCCAAATTGCTGTCTTAATATTCAACGGTTTTTTGAAAAATACAACAGAAATGAGGAAAGCCAAAAAGATGATGCACCAGACATCCAGTTTAAACTAAGCGCCTCTAAACAGACCAGTTTCGTGTGGCATTTTCGAACCACAGAAATGCATTGAAATGTTTTTTTGCTATTCTAAGATGTCTGCTATTATTTGATTATTTGCTTGGGAAACTTTTCATATTAACAAATATAGTAAAATAATGAATTAGGACCATGCGAAATTCTATATTAGTGTAAACAAAAATAACGTGTTGCTTGAGATTATTTTTAGTTTAGTAATTTGTATAGGTATACCATATAGTTAACGTTACACTAGTTATAATAACGCTAGGCATTTGTTAACTCCTTACTAATGTAACATAGTCTTAAGCCACGCCCTTTTTAGTTTTGTATAATTATAGGGAAGAGAATACTGTTAGGTTAGTTATAGTTTGAATATAGTAACTCGTGCATCACTGAAGATGGCGACTTTGTCATTGAAATGCATTTGAGTTAATAAACGTATTACTTTGTGATTCTTTTTTCTAATAATTTATGTTTATGTTCATTCTATTAATTATGGGTATACATTAAATTTTCACAGACAACAAATTTATTTACACGATTTTACGAGTTTTGTTAATTAATATATGTACTTAAAAATAAAGTACACTAAAAATTCATATTTTAAACTCATGAAATGTATAAAATAGATAGTTATACATATCTCAGACTTTGATCCAATACTATTGCATGTCTCTAAAGTTATTTCAATGTGTACTAGTATTATTATTTATTTGAAGCTACAAATTGTCTTCTTGTTGTGTTTATATGTGCTTTCAGATTCCCCGGTCCTACAGTACAAAGAAAAGATAATATGTATTATTTATATTTTATCTGTGTCCATGATCAAATGGAGAAAATATGCTTCACTACTGTAAAAGAGGTTTAAACTAGTTTCTGGAATTAATTGATTATATCAGTCGATTTACTGTGTTGCAGGAAAATGTTTGGAAGAAAAGGGGAATAGCTATTACGCCAATGCGGTATCCATTACTTTATTTTGGAAACTTTAACGCCATGATATCTATATACCGCAACGATGCTACAGTGGCGCTCACTCATGGTGGCGTTGAAATTGGACAAGGTCTCAACACCAAGGTTTGTGTGCTGTTTACCTACATAGATTTAAAAGGCAAGGAATTTATCGAATTCAAACTATTTTCATCGATTGAATTTTTAATTACATAAATTATTTTATGTTTTAAAACAAAACAAATGCCTTTGTTTAATGTCTGTAGCTTACATAACAACTCCGTACATTATTTCATTAAAATTTGGTTTGCTATTTTACTATTTTGATTTGACATAAATGATGCTTTTAATTAATAAAACTAAACATTTTTAACTAAACTTATTTTTGAGGAAAACAAAAAATTGGTAGGTATTCTTTTTAGAAACTTCTGATAAGGAAGAAGAGAAAAATAGCAGCTATATTGGCCATATTCTCGCTAAGATATTTTAAATTTAAACCCTTGAAAAGTTATAATGAATCATCTCTCTGTTTTCAATTCAAGATAATATCCTACTCTATAAATACAAGCTGAAATATCACTCAATTTGAGTGATTTCATTTAGTTAGTACTGGATTGTTTGCTTTGATTGGTCAAGAAATTGGTTGCTACGGTAACATGCACTAGCTGATATTTGTGAGTAATTCACCGGCATAGTGGGAGAACTTATTGATATTTTTGTATTCATTACCATGACAACCAGTTTTATGAAATAACAGATAAAGCAGATGATCAGTTTAACCAGCTCAATAATAAATAAAATGGGTTTAGAATAATTCAGAAATTATATACCTAAAGGTAAAATATTGAAAACCCTTTACCTGGACCAATATGATTTATTTTGTACTAAGATTGGTTTAAAATATGTGTAACTTGATTTGAAGAAAGGGTATTTATTATATTAAGGACAGTTAAAATAAAATTTAGACTTAATTCTACAAGATCGAGCTCAAAGGCTGGCATGCGAAGTATACTGGATTCTTTCATAGTTTATAATAATTTTTTTTAACGTTTTTTTATTCACATATATTGCAATGGCTGACACCGTTTTTGAAAAGATTCAACTTTGGTGTGTCTGCATAGAGCACCATCCCTGTGGCAATATATATCATGTACATGTGTGCTGGCTATACAAGGGTAAAAAGTGAGAGGAATAAATATGTAAAAACGTTAAGATTTATATTTAAATAATTCAAAGTAAACGATAAAAGTAGTACGAAAGTAATAAAATAAAAACAGCACAAGCTTTATAATGGCGAAGTGAATAAACAGTTTATGAAAAATGAGCCATAAAATTGAAATGAATAGATTTAGAAATTGTCCATATGAATTTGGTACCTGTATTTCATATGAGCAATCAGTTTAACTAGCAATTTCTTTTAAAAGGCAGCAGCCTTTTTAATTAATAATTAATTTTCCTATGTCATTTAGTCATTATAGCCTCCAGTTTCTTTTTTTTTAGAGTGGAGTACCTACGATCATTCAGTGGAACTGGTAAAGTTAAAAACACGGTAATATTTTAGATTCGGAAACTCAAACTTAGCCAAGTAAAAGAACATTATGTTCCTAAATGTTGTGCAATTGTTTACAAAAATACTCTCTATTTAATTTACTGGTTTAGAAGCAATGAGTTTAAAAAAGTAATTCTTTTATGGATGGCGCAGACGTATTGGGTATGGGCCTACTTCTACTTGTATTGAGGGATTCACGAGTTACAAATTCTGTCTTGCATGTATAGAGAGATAAACTTGTACAAAAATCCTTTGGACAAACTGTTCTACACATTTACAATTTCACTAATTTCCTAGTTGAGAAAACTTATACTCCCACAGCTAAAAACATTGTAAAAATGAGAAATTTTACAGCTTTTTCTTTTCTTATTACCATAAAAATGAAAAATAAAGAAACAACTAGATGCTTTTATAGGAAGGATATCTTTAAATAATATGTATTGGATTAAATGTGATAGAAAGTTGAATGTGGTGATGAGGTTATGATTTCATGTTTGCAGGCAGTACAAACATGTGCCAATGAGCTTGGTATACCTCTGAAGTACATCTTAGTAAAAGCCACTAACACATTGACGGCTCCTAATAATTTTTCTACAGGAGGTAGTGTCACTAGTGAATCTGTATGTTTGGTACGTATAGTGATAAGTATGTAACACCAGTGTGCCTTTAAAACCTCATACACATAAAATAATAATCTTATTTACATTAAACTTAATTATTGAACTTGAAAATAATTCGAGTTGGTCTCTAATCTTAGTGTTCTGTAACAAGAATTTATGTGTTATTGTACATAACTCTGTTGTTTTCTTTATTTTTTTGCTATGAAACATATAGCAAGAACATATATAGAACACATAGAAACATTTTGCAGTGAAAATATACTGTTTTGTTTGTTGTTGAAAACAAAAATATTTTGTTTCTTGTGTAATTCTAAAATGATGGCAGTTTTAAAAATATACAAAACAAAGTATTAGTTTTTGACAAACTTGTAAAAAATGTGTAAGTTTTACTGTGTGTCGAATTTTAATTCAAAATTATTAACTGAAACAATTGTTTGTTTTGTCTAAGCCGGAAATACAAACTTCTTCAAACATTTTGCAACATTTATTTTGGAAACTAACAGTTTATTTTTACTTGAAACAATCACACACTGAATGAGACAAGACATCCTGAGTAGAATTGTTTTGTTTAGCATTCCTTCTGAACTTTTAACTGAAGTTTATAATTTGAACATAGTATATTTAAAAAATGCTAAACTACGGGAAAGTATTAACAATCACTTGTAGTTTAGGTTACAAACACATGAGCCCAAGTGAAGATGTGAATAGCACAGTGTGGTAATGTCTCTGTTACTTTAGCTTGCATTGCACCCACTGTAACATAACAGGTTTAGTAAAGCTGGTTTTTGAGATGACCCAAAGAAAGAAATCCATTCGCATAAGGTGTGGGGGTCGAGGAGGACATGCGTCCCCACTACAGGCCCGTGCATAGAGATTCCTTACCAGGGAAATGGGTTATAATTTGATTATTGTAGGTTGTGCATCACTGAAGATGGTGACTTTGTTGTTGAAACGCGTTTGGGTTTAAACAAATTAGTTGTGAAATTCTGTGATCAAGTTTTAATCAAGTTTACACATTTTTCTTACTATCTCTCTGTTGTGAGCTATTGCTCCGTCCTGCTCATAGAACAAGTTGAGTGTAGTGTTCAGAGGAATATCATCTATGGTTGCAATCAATATGTCTTCTAAGAATTTACCTGACATATCTGTAAAAGAACTGTAATAAAAATGTACAGCTAGGACTACATAACAAAAAGAACTTTAGACTTAAGTTCTATACAGCTTCCTTCCTGAAGTAATGCATGTGTTATTCCGGGATAGAAGTGCCTGAAGAAGAGATTAGGAATTTTAGTGGGTAATCTGGATGAACTAGGAGTTCCACATTCAGTGCATAAAGCATTTCAACCTCAAATTAAAAAAAGATTACATGCCAAGAACTGATTATGGAGAACCTAATTTGCTCTAGACCTTTCTAATTCTAAAAAGGTTTTCATTAGACCAAATGTGATGTTTTTATCCGTAATCATGCCTTTGTTGGAAACATTTGTTTCATCAGTCTATAGCCACAAACCAACTACAAAACTCCAAATACCCTTAAATCGTCTCCAGGAAGCATAGCTTGAACAATTGCAGATTTGTTTTATTATTATATATGAGTTTTAAGTACTTTAACCAATGAACTTGTTGAACCTGTTCACCAACTACTTGTTCACTTGTTGAACCAATACCACGTAAATCTGATACTTTTCTTATGCTAGACTTAGAATAAGCCTCAAATATATCTGATTTCTACTTCCTCTGTTATTAGGACTGATGCAAGGCCCTGACTTTGTAAACAATTTCTTAGGTTTTCAATCAGCTTTTTAAAATATTTCTTGTTAGGAGTTTGATGATCGGGGAACCTTTCTCCATTAAGAAAGTAAACCTCTACTATGTTAAGTTTTTCTGTATTTGTAAACTTAATTTTATTAGTTTCTAGTTTCAAAAGAATAGAAAACTTAAAACGACTCAGAGGTTTACAAAGAAAGAGTAATGGAATTCTAGCACTAATTTGTTGTTGACTGCAATAATAAATGTCAATGAAAACAACAATGAGAAACCTCACCGTTAATGATTCACCAATTATATAACGTAAGGTCATCATTTTTTACTGGCTTATAAACATAAGCAAACCATTGATTTTGTAGAATTTGAATTGCTCTATCCCTAAACGGTTGGATTTACGAAAAAATTGGCAAGAATAAAATAGGCTTAAAATGGTCGGTAGAGCTCAAATAAACCATAAATACAGGGTATTTTATACCACATATTAGATTAGCAGCAGAATTTCGAAATTTCAAATTCTTATTTGTAAGAGTCAATAAAATATAGGAGAAGTCGTCCATTTAAAGTTTGCTGTAAATATTTTAGTTTCGGAGATCACAAAGGTTGCCCAGTTAAAATGGCCTCCTTGCATATAAATAGTGTTATGTTATCCATAACACTGATCTATTTTGTTTCAACTGATATTCAAATTCAAATTTTTATTGTCGTTAAGCACATTTTTATATGGCAATAGACATTGCCAACATAATAATTCCAAAGAAAAACCTATATGAGTCAATTACATATCCTATATTTTTTTACATATCCTTAAGAGTGACATCCAAAAACCATATTACAGCAATCCAGTAACAATATAATTATAAATCCAAAAACAATATAAACTATAAAAGGTCCATTATAACAATCAAATTAAATAAGGACAAACAAAAAATTACAATTAAAAACAAGAATATATAAGTATCAAACTAACTACAAGTAACAACCTATTATAATAAATATTTCAAAACTTAATGTACTGGTGTCACAAACCATATATTTCTGGATAGAATGAAAGCGTTTACTTTGAGCCAATTACTGACTCTTAATTTAAAATTATTTAATCCAGTTGTCCAAGCGTCCACAGGCAATTTATTAAAAAATTTGACACAAATGGCTATTGCCAGTTTTTTTGAAGCCTTGGTTCTATAAAATATCTGCTTCTAGTGCTATAACCGTGAATATCCTGCCTGAATGTATAACTCTTAAGATTCTCCTTTACATTTATTAAACAATAGTAAATGTATTTAAACAGGGTAATGTCATTATTTGAAATTTTTTGAAAATGGGCAAACAGCTCTTTTTTTTGGAACATTCTTTATAGTTCTTAACAGTCTCTTTTGCCAAACAAAAACTCTTTGTGAACTACTGCTGTTACCCATTAGTGCTACACCATATATTAAGTGAGAATGGCAAAATGCATAGTACACATTAATTAGCATGTCCATGCTGATACAGGCCTTTAATTTGTGCATTAAATAAGTAACTCTAGACAATTTGCTATATGACACTCCCAATTTAACTTGCAATCCTGATAGTTTACACGATGACATTTTTTTTATGATCACTCATGCAGATGTCTGTTGTACGAGGGACAGTTCAATAAACTTTTGAATGAAAGATTAACAAATTATTAAAGTTGAGTATTTCTTCAGGGAGTCATCAAATGCTGTGAAATACTTAACAAAAGGTTAGAGCCAGTGAGAAAGAAACTAACTAATCCTACATGGGAACAAGTTATCAGTCAGGCTTATGCTGACAATGTGGATTTAAATGCATCTGCTATGTAAGTATAGAAGTTAGCGTTTAATATAGAAGCTTTTTATAGAATCTGGCTTTATAAGGCATGTTTTTGCTCACATACCTTGTAAATATTTATAAGTACTCAATTTAAAAAGTAGTTATTTTTTTAGTTGTAAGTATAATACAGGGTCGGTCAATGAAACGGGATGATAGAATTAAGTTATCGATTGTTGAAAAAACTTTTTAAATATTTTCTTACTAAATAATTGAAAGTAAAAGACTATCCATTAAGGGTACAATAAGGAAAAAATTATTTTAGGTAGCTTTGATACAAAGTTGGGAGGTGGTGGTGGGAAGGCAACTGGTGTATCACTACCTGCATAATGGTAGTATCAATAAACAAAACATCCGATACTGGACGGAAACAAACCCCCGTTTACTTCATGAGGTCTTCATGCGCAGAAAGTGGCAGTGTGTTGCGCTATTTCGGCGAGTGGAATCATCGGTCCATTTTTCTTCGAGGATGAGGCCGGTAACACAGTGACTGTTAATTCTCAGCATTACGTTGAAATGATTCACAACTTTTTCACACCACAAATCGCCGTTTTTCCAGAGAATAATCAGACACTTTTCCAACAAGATGGGGCTACAAACCACACAGCAAGAATTTCAATTAATGCTGTAAAAGCTTTGTTCCCGAGTCATATCATTTCTTGCTACGAGAATATCCCTTGGCCTCCTAGCTTTTATGGGCATACCTAAACACAAAAGTGTTTCAAGCAGATCCACCCACAACCATTCAAACCCTCAAATAACAAATTGTGAACGAGATTGCGGAAATACCTGTCAATATGCTGCAAGAGGTCATGTGAAACTTTCAGGCCAGGCTCCAAGAATGCCTTAACTGCAATGGAGGACATTTGGTAGACGAAGTGTTCAAATAATAACTTTTATTCGCATTGCCGGGACCCATAATGGCTTTTCTTGTATTTTCAATTTTTTAGTAAGAAAATATTTAAAAAGTTTTTTTCAACCACCAATTACTTCATTCCATCATCCCGTTTCATTGACGGACTTGTATTAAAGTTCATCCAACCAGCAACTACAAACCTGTGTCCTAAATAAATGTGATCAGTTTGATGCGTGTTGTGCGGAGCGAGCAGTGTGGAAAATTTTACAATAAAATTATGCAAAACATTTTATTTGATCATGTCCAAAGTGAGGTTCGGTCAATGCAACAACACCGCACCGCAACCATCGGTTTGTATTTCAGACTAGTTTGTTTTCCTCGGCAGTTCTTGACCGACAAGCGTAGAAGTCAAAATCGGAAGTGGAATAAACCATAGAGTTTTCGAAACCACATGGTATCTTTTATGATGTGAGTGATATAGACCATGAGATAGTGTTATGTTAGGTACAAACTCATACACATATAAACTTCTTACATATTGCATATACAGATGTGGTTTAGTGCCTATACTACAATAATAAAACTATTATAAAATTAAAGAACAAAAAAATCTTTTTATACCAATTTCAACATTTTGCAGGATGTCACCACTTGATAAAGTGAGTGAGTACAATGTGTTTGGAGTAACTATACTGGAATGTGAAATTGATGTGTTGACTGGCGAACACAAGGTAGGTTTAAAAAATGTGTAGGCCTATACTACTATAATTTAAAAAATAAATATATCTTATCTTCTAAAGCGAGAGATAATTGTCTGTCTGCTAAATGGATCTGGAATCTCCGTCTAAGGATTTTTGATTTTTTGATTTTATATGGGGCTTTTGGCCACGAGAAATCGATTGGAAATGGTCACCAGTCTGGGAAAATTCGTTTTCTACGTCTTTTTATTAAATTAAAAAGTGAAATTTGTCCATTTTAAACAATACAAAGCACAGCTGATGCAAATGTTTTCAATGTCATTACAATAATCATCTGTTTTCTTTTAAACAAAGCACAGCTGATGCAAATGTTTTCAATGCCATTACAATAATCATCTGTTTTCTTTTAAACTGTATTTTATTAGAGGTAAGCCTAATGTTGTATCTATTTATAGTTACCATGGCAACGAATACTTCTGCTAAATAAACATACCCTTTATTTAGTTGTTTAATGTTATAGGCCTAACCTAATATAAACGATGTTCACGGAAATTTGCAATAATAGTTATTGGCGTGAGCGAACTAGGCCCTAGGCCTAAATCGATATTGAAATATTAAACTTCAATTTAGGCCTGACTTATTTCTGAGGCATAGCGTTGAGATTATGGTTAATCCTTTAAACTGTATTTTTATTACAGGTAAGCCTAATGTTGTATATACCCTTTATTTAGTTGTTTAATGTTATAGGCCTAACCTCAAAACTCAATAATCCAATATTTATTATTGAAATCATAGCCCTGCTTATAATCGAGCTTTAGCTCGGTCTCCTGGTAGGCCTACTATATTTTAAAGTGAATGTTAAAAATAAAATGTAGGCTATGTAATTGAAACAAATGAAATATATGTTTCACAGTAAAGTCAAGTAGGCCAGGACCTAAAGTAAAATTAGTCAAGACCATTACTATTACACAGACCTGATAGCGATAGTTGACAAAATGTCAATTATTACGGTCCATTTAACATAGACAACCAGTGTGGCTATGTAAATGGTCAATGTAAGTTTGTAATATATTTTTGGTATTTAATTAAATGAGTCAATAATTGAAATGTATTGTTCTTGATATGTGTCTGGATGCAGTTCCAATTACGGTAATGTGTCATCCATCTACAATTAATTTTTTCAAAAAAGAAAGCATTATGACATTTCTTGCCAAGCTCCCTTGACGGCCAATCTCTTGCAAGCCATATCGGTCCAACCATGCGTTTGCGAGTTAGTAACCTTATTGCGTAGGAAGGAGGCAGGAGAGTCTGTCTATCTATGTTCCAGGCTGAGAAACTCTTTCCATGGGATAATTCTATGATAGTGAAATGAACACCCTGATGGAACAGTCTCTAGTTAGGAAAATCCCATGAAATCATGCCAGGATGCAAGTATTGCAGAAGAGACCAAACCGGTTTTGCATCATCCAGAATGTTACATGCAAAGTGAACCAGGGGATATCTTGCATATACCTTGTTCGTGAGTTTACTGTATGGGATTACACATTACTAATTCTTCTGCTGCCATCTCGAAAATAAAATAAGCGTGCAAACGTAACATGCTAAGTGCATCTGAAACAGACTAGTTGGTTGTGGTGATTAGTATAATGCATTTACAATTTTTACAGTATGATTTAGTCGTATGTGAGGGGGACAGCAGCCTTCTGTACATTCGGTTATTGTCTCGTATCTACCCAGTGATGTGATAAAGCTTAGATGAGACTTGAAAGAGCACCTTTGTAGAGTTTAGTTGCTAGTTGACGATTGTACGTGTTGTTTAATCAATGGAACATGAGAATATGTATGTCCTCTGTTAGGGTTCAATATATCGGACTATTTGTTAGGTTTCAAAATATAGGACTACTAAAGTTCAGGTATTATAAAGCCAAAAACTTATGTCATCTACTTTATATTTTATGGTGGTTCAGTAGTTATCTGATACTACTTTTACAATGAGGTTCATTTATATTTAAGATCTTATAAGACTAACAAACTTTACGAATACTAAACAACATATTGATACTGATTCCTTAAAATGTTGACATTGTAATCGTGTCAGACTCTATCCTCATTAATTATATCCCAAGGCGAAACAACATTGCTATGTCTTGAAAAGCAATATCTTACTTGAATTTGCTTCTACTTTAACAATAGAACCGGCAATGTTAACAAAAATGTATTTTTTGGCGTTTTCAAGCATTTTTTTTCAAAAATTCGCCAAAAATAGTAAATGAACCCCAAACCAAAAGTGCTCCACAGCTTTTTTGTAGAGAAAGGTTAAAAGAATTTATATATGCTAGTAAAAAAATGATAGAAGTAAAATTTATAAAGTTATTAGCTCAAGAAAAAAAAAATGTTCTGTTACGAGAGGTGAAAGTTCAACTTTAGGTCTACATAAAAAATAGTAAACTTTTTTTGTAATTTTTCCCACAAATGCAAAAAAGTTTCGTAATTTAGTTCTAAATAGAACTCTATCAAAATATTTATCATTTTCAAATTTCTTATTTTGAAAAAACCAGTTTTTATGTTCCTTCTACAAGACTGCTTTCAAAATTATGCCAAGTTTGAAACGTAATTTAGGAATATATACTTTGCCCAAAAATTAAATAGTTTTACAACAAAGTGTAGAGAATAAATCAAAGAATTGAACTGTATATACTTGTAAATTATCTTTTCATAAAAGTGTTTGACTTACAATTATTTGAATAACAAAAGTGAGGAGAAATATAAAAATATCCTATTCATGCTTGGTATACAACAGTCAGATATGAAGCTGCATAAGGAATAACCGTTAATTTGAAATTACAGCCTTGGTTTGAGAACGTCAAAACACTCTTATTCCCACGCTCATAGACAACAAACCTTTCGAGCAAAACATATTTGGTTCACAGGAAATGTTAGCTTCAAGCAATCTCTACACACATATAAAAATATGTCTAAAAATAGACTTCCATCACACAGATATCACGTGTAATTAGTAAGGCTGTTTATTGGTTGGAAAACTGACTAATTGCAAAGGTCTACAAAGCGCCCCACAATTTTGAACTATTTGTCCAGTTTTTGATGGGTTTGCAGTTTTAGATAGTGGAAAGTGTGATGCATCCATCGGTATATAGATATAACTCAGAAAAAATACTTGGCTGGCTGTAGGGAGGGACATAGAAACTGTAAATTAAAGGTCATTTCAGCGCATTTCATTCGCGTGACATTTGCTTTTAGAAAACTCAAAACTAAATCAATGATTACGTATGTAAATATACGTTTTAGAAAGAAATTGTAAATACAAAAATTAAAGCTTGAAACATTACCTTTCCAATGGTGTTTGCCTTTTTGAGATTGGAAGATTTTTAGTCGGTCAAATATTCGATACAATCATGATACAAAGCACAAAACGTGCGATCTGCCGGTTCTAGGGTTAATAGCAACCAAAACACAAACAATTTAAAAATTAATATTGAAAATCTTTTTGCTTACCCTTTCTACAAGTGCTTCCCAAGTATGCTTCAACTGGAGCCCCTGTGGAATTTTCAAAGGTTGGTACTCCAATATCTCACAAAACACTGGCTTGTTCAACCAACAGTCGAGTCTCTGGCCTCTCCCAAAACACTAGCCCCTGTAGCAGTAGGACCCTTTTATAGCATACTGGGTTAACACAACTAGGTTACTTAAAAGTGTGCTTCGCTTCTGTCAGTACTTACACAATATTTGACAGTCTTACACAACCTTGTTCTATATTCTGTGTTCTCGTCTTGTTACTTGTAAATCTTAAACTACTCTTTATTATAATAATTATATGACTATGTATATAATCAATAACCCTACAATACTGTTTTGGTAATCCTAATACCTCACTCTAGTGCACCTGTGTGGTCAAGTTATTATCAACGAAACCTTGTTTTGGAACAGTTGTTGTTTAATGTGTATGTTCCCACCATATCCCTAGTCGAGCAAGGCCTATGTAAGTATGATCTAAAGTTAAAACCTTTTTTCAAGACTTGTCCTGAACATTTAACTGCTCAATTTTAGCTAAACCCAATAAAAATATAGGCCCACATTAGGTTTATTAAATAATTTATGAAATTTTCCTTTTTTTTTGCTGTGATTTATTATTTTAAAGTTTAACATATTTTACGCTAAAGGCGTGTGTATTAAAATGTTTTTAGTATCCGTGAGTAAGAATTTTCAGTCAAAAGTAACAACAACAACAAAAAATTACTGTTTTAATAAGTTGGGAAGAAAAAGGCTGTGCAAATTTGTTCTAGGTTGTTATCTGCAGAAAAAATTGTTTGTTAGAGAAACATTTAATTTGTAGCAGTTTATAGGATTTTATAAATTTTGTTAGTTTCTATAGCCAAAAAAATAATAATGCATATCTCATTCGAAGTTTCAGCCAGTTTTAATACTTGAAATTCACCATACAACTTCAAAACATTGCAATAAAAGTCTAAGATGAGTTTCAAGATATCTGTAAAATTATTTCAGCCACTTTATTAGCCCAAACTGATCATGCTTCATATCAAATTGCACTACCGTCAATCAGAATTTTCAAGATAATAACTCAATTCTATGCATTATTATTTATATATTTTTAATAAAGCTTATACAAATTTTTAAGATTTTGTAATTGTTCTTATTCACAAAATACGCTATAAAAAGCTTCCACTGAATTGAATCTCAAGAAATTGCTTATCTCCTGAGATCCCAAGTTTAGTACGGTTACATCAACATCTCCAGAGAGGTTGAACTATTTTCATTTGGGCATAAACATGATCATAAAATTGTTTCATTGTAAACCTGTGAAAAATATTTATTTTTTAACTTTTTTCTCCTTGCAGCAACTTGATCCCCTGTATAATATGACTTCTTATTTACTCATTCTATGACAGTGGCGGCGCGTCCATAAGGGCAGGTGGGGCTGAGCCCCACCAATATTTCAGAAAAAGAAAATATTAGTTCATTAAAATAAACACTGAATTAATATGAAAACAGCGCGTGAATATGTAAGGCAAAAGAATGTTTGCGCGGCGACTGAGAGTAGAAACAGGCCGGGGCTGACTACAAACTAGCCCTAGCGATACAGCATGTAGCTTACTGTATCGTCAAGGATGGTTGACGTCACGCAGACAGTTCCCCCTCCCTGCCGGCTCCCATATGTTCAATGTAAGTGTCTCGCGGGCTTAGCCCCGAGACAGTCTACGTGACTAAGCGTGTTGTGCGTTACATTCTTCCTTGGTGACATTCGCGTGTGTTTGTGTACAAGTGCAGTGGACTATTATCAGCATGATTTTATAAATAGAAGATTGGCTGTACCTTGTACGCATAGGATTAGATTTTAAAAGTTTTTGTAATTAAAATAAATTTTTATTTAGTTACGTATTTTGTTACGGTACCTACTCCTACTGTTATGTTTCAAAACTATAACATTTCCTGTGGAAACTTGGGCCAAGGTCAAACTAGCACACCCAGTTAAAATGACTGCGCGCCGCCACTGTTCTATGACATAGCCTACATTTAAAAACAAATTGTATGAATTTTTATTTATTCTGGCTTTGGTTTGGATTTGACTGTTTGGATACACCTACATAAAAATGTGGGCAGAAGACTCAAGTGGTGAATCTCCTTAACTTAACTAAAGGTGACACACAAGAAAAATCAATTATTTTAATGCAAAATAAAATTAACAGTTGTTGCTTTCTTTCTTTTTGTAATAGTTTAAAAGTGAAAAGCCTTACATGTATCATCATCTAGAAGTAATTGTGGCATTAGTTATCGAAACCTGCTTCTTAGTTATGACTACATCTAATGAATATTCCCGTTCAATGTCATTTTGCTTTCTTTATTACAGTTTATCCGAGCAGATGTTTTAGAGGACGTAGGGCAAAGCATCAGTCCACTCATAGATGTTGGTCAGATTGAAGGAGCATTCATTATGGGACTTGGCTACTGTACTTCAGAAGAACTGCAATATGATCCCCAAACTGGACAACTCAAAACTAACAGGACTTGGGTATACATTATTTCTATTTAAACACTATAATAAAATTAAAATTTTTTGTCAAGACTGTACTTAAACTATTTGCTTACAGAATTATAAAATTCTTGGACCGAAAGACATCCCGATAGACTTAAGAGTTTATGTGCTGAAAAATTCAACCAACCCTCGTGGAGTCCTTAGATCGAAAGGTAAATGTACAATACACTGCAAATGTAAAATCTCACTATAGATTTTTTATAAATTTTTTCTGGGTCAAGCAGAAATGAAAATAACACCATCGAAATGTGTATAAAAAATTACATATTTTTTTAGAACATTTATAATTAACTTTATTTTTTATTGTATGTGTTATCTCACTATTTATTTAGATAAGTCTGTTCAGAATGGAAATTTTGTTTAGGCCTACATATTTGTATGAGTTGTAAATTTTTTTCTTGTTTCTCAGGCGTGGGTGAACCACCACTTGTCATGTCAATTTCAGCACTACCTGCGATACGCTATGCTGTAGACTCGGCTAGAAAAGACATGGGACTTCCTAACAACTGGATTCCCTCATTTGGTAAGTAGGCCTATTATCTGAGTACCTACTCAGAAATACATTTTTTACAGAACTCTTTTTTTTAATTTAGTGAATCAGATTTTATTTAACATCACATATTGATAAACAACAAACATTATAAAACTGAATTCATGGCAATGTATGTCATTTATTTGTAAAAATAATAGTTACCGGGTACTTGCTTTTTTCAATTTTCAGTAACAAAATCACCTTTTTACAATTAAATTACAGATTTTGAAAACAATCTGTATAATTTTGAAGAAAATGATTAGAAACAAATAAGGCCCCACAAACAGTTTGTTTATTGATTTATATTGATAACACTGGGTTTTGTGCAGTTATTATAATAATATGTATACATTTACAAAACATATTCAATTTCTAAGTTTTTAATTTGGTTAGAAAAAAATGTTGGTAAATAACTCCACAATATAAAATTGTTATCAGTAGATTTAAGCACAGACACTAATAATTACCAAAATATTGCTTTTTAGTAAAGTACATAAACCTTAAAACAAACATACTATTTGAAAAACGTTATTACAAATTTCTCTTTATTACACACAAACCACATTTTTGTTTTTCAGATGCACCTTATACAGCAGAGAAGATTTTCAAAAATGCCAAAGGCTCAAGAACAAAGTATTTATTATAAGGTCTGATTTGAGTTAAAATTATTGAATAAATCTGAAGTTTTATATTGTCTTGTTAGGAAAACATGATTGTAAAAAGAAAAAGCTTTGTATATTTTCAGACTATAATAATATCCGATTGTTACCGTAGTTGTTAAACTTATTGAACATATTGATGGTAGTTTGTTTTGAGTAGTGGTGTATATAATGATAATAAATAAAAATTATGAATTTGTTTAATTTATTCCTAAACCAAATTTTGAAAAAAGCTTTTACAATTGCCTCTTATATTCTCCACCAACTTGCAAGAATTCTGTATTTTAAATCATTTATTATGTGAACAGAATTTAATTTTTGAAAAAGGTTGTTGCTATAAAAACTGTCTAAGGCGGTGTTTACCTATAACATTTTGTGTAGGTAGACTTAATGAGCTACTTAGAAGACTTCAGTCCAGTAAGAAAGAATAGGGGGGAGAAAAAATTCATATAAAAAGGAGGTCCAATGAATTTTCCAAAATTAATAAGCCATATATTGTATTATCTGAGACCATACTTAACTGAGTGCAAAAAGCCATTAATATTAAGAATTAATTTAAGGAAAAAACATTTACGTGTGACACAAATATTTTTGTTATTGTGAGTTTAATTTTAAACTAATTTCATTTGAAAAGGAAATGAACAACGTAATTATTTTTCCTATGCTTGGACAAATTAGAAATGTATTGAACTAAATATGTTAAGAAATATTTTAAAAAAATGTTTTAAGCGTGGGCAATACCAGGACAAAACAGTCCCATACAGTCCTCTTCAATATAACTTATCTTTTATCTAACTTTGAAGATAATATTTTGTAATTTGCAGAAAATGGTTCATGAACATCTAAATTGTAAATTGTAGGTGACAAATATTGTAAGTTATACATTTATATTAAAGATATTGGCTTATAAATAAGACGAAAAACATAATTTTCAATTGAGCCACTTGGTAGCAATAAAACATCGGGGCAAATTTTGTTACCTACTAACTATACATTGTAGTTTTCTGTAAATGTTGTACGCCCATGGGGAAACTAAAATTAGACTGGCATTAGTGAAAATGAAAGTGTATACAAGTGACATTCTTGTCATGCTCAAATGCAATATTAATGTAATATCATAGGCCAGCCTTCTCAAGGTTGGCTCCGCTCATTGGATTCGATGCTTTTACTCGAGTGGTATCACAAACCTTTAAAGCTTCTTTAAAGTTTAGTGAGAAAAGAGGCAAGTATATTTTGTACAACTTGCCTGGATTTCGGAATATAGTCAGTACAGAACATTCTGAGTATCAAGGATCGCAAATTTAACTGTTGGGTTTCATTATTATAGCTAAATAAAATTGTTGATTTAATTTTGAGAGACAAGTTTCAGTTTTTACTATTTAGCTGGCGTAAGCCCAACAAGATAACAAATAAACATTTTATTTGAAACCGTAGTCCGCCATTTCGGAAATAACAATCTTTGGACAGGCACAAGATATTAAAAATGAAGATTTTTTACTAGCCGAAAAAGTAGCTTTAAAAATTTCATAACATTAACATACTGCTTAGGAAGGTCTGAATCTACAGAATAAATTAAGAACAAGTAGCTTTTGGAGAATTTTATCATTTAGGTATATGAGCAACTTGAAAAATAAATAAAATAAGTAATAGGCCTACTAGTACAATATTTAACTTTTGGTCCTCCTCATCCCAGAGGTTGGTAGAAAGGTTTCTGTTTTCAACAAAGGCATTTTTTGAAGATTGGGTAAAATAATTTCTAAAAAAAGACTATGGTTGTGGCGAGAAAATTCATGCAGCTTTGACAATTTGCACACATTGCCCAAAAATTAGATGAACACAATCTCTAATCTCCCGACTTGACAAACATTGCTCCTTGCAACTTTATCTTGTTTCTAAAATTAAAATCAATGCTAAGAGGATACCGTCTTGACACCATTTATGTCATTAAGAAGAATTTTTGTCACTTGCATTAAAGAATATTCCTAAAAAGCTTTCCAGGACTGCAAAGTAAAGAGAAAATAGATGAGAGAGTAGTCTACCTACTTCGAAGAACATAGACCAATAAGCAATTCACAACATTTTTATTTATTTTTTTGGTTTTTTATTGTAAGTTAATTAATACAGTACAAATTTTAAAAGAAAAAGTTCACCTATTTTTTTACCAGACCTCATATACATTAAATACTTTTTACTAAAATTAATATTCTGCAAAATGATGGAGCTGAGAGGCTGAGGCAGGCAAAACAAAACTATAGGCCTAAAGATTCTAATAAACTATATATAATTCATTATTTATTATTGTATTGCCTTTTTTAGCTACCCTTGTTAAATGCTAAAAATCATTGACAATTTTATTATAGTAGCAAACTGTAAAAACAATTTGTGTTCTGTCTGATTTGAGTTTATATCATGTAATTTGATATGCCTGTTAAACATGCAAGTAAAAAATATTCATAACCTCCCTATAGTTGGCCTAAAATACTAGTAGTTTCATTTAGGGCATCTATAAAATGAACAACACTAAAACATTTTGAAAATCGCCACAACAAGTGCCCTGAAACGGGGACCAAGAATAATATGGTTAAACACATGAGTGCCACTTTCTCATGTAGGCCTACTGGTATATAATGGAATTTAATATAATTATTATACTAATACTTACAAAATATTCAGTATATTATTATATTACTAACCTATAAAAATTGTTTCCTACCAACAAAACTTAAAAATTGAGTGTAAAAAGTTTATCTAAAAATTATTCACATAACCCCAAAGTGTTTGAAAATAAAAAGATTTTAGTGCTAGTTTTGCAGTAATTTAGTCTACAAATAAATAGAAATTAGCTTGTTCTGTTTACTCTCAAAATTATCAAGGATAATTTATTTATTAGTAAATCTTAAGAGTCAAGTAACGTTTGAATATTTAAAAATAGCGTACTTTGCTTTCTTTGAAAGTATTTTGAGATATGGCCTTCTTATTTGGGGAAATGGAATAGGAATTCACACAATTTTAATTCTT
The DNA here is from genome assembly GCA_018207615.1 of Philaenus spumarius. Lineage (NCBI taxonomy): Eukaryota > Metazoa > Arthropoda > Insecta > Hemiptera > Aphrophoridae > Philaenus > Philaenus spumarius. Next base: position 110,602 of record JAGFPH010001319.1, on the reverse strand, counting down.
CAAAAAAAAAAGCTTTGAGAATATTAACAAACTCTGATAAATTGGAACACTGCAAGCCATTGTTTATTAAAACTGGTATTTTAACGGTTATCAACTTGTATATTTTTGATGTAGTAATGCACGTAAAGAATAATTTACATATGTATCAAGTTAGAGGTTTAATTCATAATCATAATACAAGATATGGTTATATTCTTGAACAACCAAGACATAGATTTAAAGGCTATGTGCTTTTGTCTTATATCTCATAATTGAAAGATATCGACGGCAACTCCTTTTAATCAGCAGTTTAACTGAGTAAAAATTTATTATTTTTAATGCATTTTTTGGGAGTTTTAAGCAATAATTTCCATATTTTAAGCTAACACATAAAAAATATAAAGCACTTTTTATAACTTAAAGTAGTTTCCCAGATTATTAATTTATAAATAGAATCGTAAACACGTTATTATGAATGCATTTTTATTTAAGTATTAATTGACATTAATGGACAAAGATTTACAAATTAACATTATTGTTAATAATGCAAATGCAATAATGTAACAAACCAACGATTAAAATGAATAATAGTTTATAATTTGAAATTAGGTAGCAGCACTTATTGGACTAGTGTTTTTTTTTTTTTTTTTGCGGTTAATGCACTTTTACGCAGACCTTTTGTTAGAGAAGGTACTGTGGGGCTCGATCCTCCCTGACCCACTACCCACTAAACCCCCCCCTCCCCCCCCAAGTGGAAGTCACTCTGAACCGAACACAGGCACAAGAGTGTATCCGTCAACATCTCCTGAAATGGCAATACAACACCCCAGATACCTTAAACATCTGTTTAGGGTATCTGGGACAACACTCCAGTACCATGCATAATGGACAGAGAACTCCGCATGCATCACTGGGAAGGAGCGTCAGCAACATCTAGCGGCCATTCCCTAATGACTGCTAAATCAATCTGAAACTCACTTAATAGAAAAGAAGGCAAACGTGTGCAAAATCATTCTGAATAGTTTCAAATTTAAATTAATGGGGGCAGCACCTTATGGGACAACGATTTACATATAGTTAACTTTCTTTTTATTGATTAAAATACAGTAACATAGCAAACAAACAATTCAAATAAATTATAGTTTATAATTTGGATTTAGGCAGCAGCACTTACCGGACTAGTACAAAATTATTCTAAATAGTTTCAAATTTAAAACACTTGGAGGCAAATCAAGTTATCGGAAACATGAATGCAGGTTTATTATGCTCTTTCGATATATTATAATTTTTAACAACGAAACGGGACAAATTTTCTAAAAAGTGTGTTCCACCTCACTGAGAAAAATTTGATAACTGTTCTTGCAGATTTTTTTAATAAAAGTTTTGACCATTTTGACTATTTCTCTGGTGGCTTTTAAATGAACTATTTGCAAATTACAGTACAAGAAAGCGCTGTTGAACTCTATTTTTGATTCAACGGTAGTTACGAGTTTTTTTATTTGTTCTGTAATGTGCTGCTACCTGGAAACTTTTAATTAATTATTTTTAACAAAAGTTTTGATTATGTTGGCTACTGACTTGTGGCTTTTAAAGAAATATTTTGCAAATAGTTGTTACTTAAATTATTACTAGAACGCGCTGGTAAACTATTTATTTTTTTACTTTCTCAGTATACTATAGTATAGAAAAAGTATAGTGATCACAATAAAAATTGATGTTGAGATTTTTGTGAAAATATCCGTTTTGGGACCCCCTGAGTTCAAAAAAGTGGTTTGTACAAAATGTCTGTCTGTATGTATACAAAGCTAGAGCAAAAACTATTCGATCGATTTCTAACAAATTTGCACCAGACATGTCAAGTAGGCCTGTATAGATGCACAAAAAACGGTTTTGAAAAACAACCCCCTTTTTGGCAAAAAACCCCCCCTTTTTGGCAAAAAACCCCCAAAAAATCTGTTATTTTTTACAAAAAACATTTCTAATGATTTTGATAAAATTTGTAGCCTTTAATGTACCCTACCATATGCAAAAAACCGCATCTTTCTAAAACTTCTCGTTTAGGTAATAATAATAACAGATTTTTGGGGTTTTTTTGGCCATGGGGGTTGTTTTTCAAAATTTTTCAAAACCTTTTTTCGTACATCTATAAATAGGCTTGCCATATTTATGGTGAGTGAAACCGGGACACATTAATACGGGATGGCCTTACCGGGGGTTTGGAAATTTAAAAAAATTAGAATCAGAATGGTGAGTTTTAAGCCTCGCAAGTGACAGAAGGGGTAATCTGGAACCCTAAATTGTTAGTTCTACACACCTTTTTATAATAAAAAAGGAATTTTTGCTACTTAAAAATATATATTCTTTCCTTTTTAATGATAATTGTTTCTGGTCTACCAACTAGAAAGAAGAGTTAATAAAATAAAATTTAAAATACTTCATAAAATTGTTTAATTGAAGAATTACTAAGGCCGGTTGCACACATACCGATTTTTGTCTGCCGTCAAAAAGTCGACCGACAGCATTCCTTTAGTGGAGTGAAGAAGTTAATGGCTGCTTGCATACAGGCTGACACCGACAAAAGCTATACACACACCGATATTTGTCGACCATCCAGTACTCTAGAGCACTCTCTCCAGTTAAGTGGTTTGTCCTGTTTTTTGTACTTTAGTTTAAAAATGGTGGAAGATATTGATAACGAAGTTTTGATTTCTTTAGTAATGGCCAGGCCTGTATTATGGGATTAAACACTTCCTATAATCAAGGATCGATTGGCAACTAGAAATGCATGGCATGAGGTCTTTCTAGAACTAAATCATGGTTTTGATGAGATGGAGGACAAAAAAAAAAAACATATGGTAAGTAGGCTAAATGCAACTTTATTAAATTTCACAAATCTTATCACGTAAGATGTTATCACTTTTAGATTTTAGACATTTGCCAAGGCACAGCTCCGACACTAGATAGGAAATATTTACTTAGTATGTTCCTAACCGTGTTTGCTGACATACCCTCTCGTGTGACATTCTCTTGTTGTATATCCTCCAGACCTGTTATTGTAGTTGTATCGTCAACCAAATATCCATCTCTTTCTCGTACAAAATTATGTAATATAATACAAGCAGTGACAATATTTACAGCAAAATCGGGGTTTACATCAAGAGGTCGGTGAAATACTCACCACTTATTGGTCAAAATGCCAAAAGCGCACTCTACATAGCGTCTAGCTCTACACAGTCGGTAGTTGAATATTTTCTTCTCCATAGTGAGATGAGTTCCGCCGAAAGGTCTCAATAGATGTTTATGTAGACCAAATGCTTCATCCCCGATAAAGAAATAGGGCACTTTCGGGCTCTCTGTACCGCTTAGACATTTCTCTTCAGGAAGTTGTTGGAGGTTCGTTTCTATTGATTTCCACAGGCTAGATTTTTTGAAAATAGAAGAGTCGCAGTCCTTGCCATAGCTGCCGACGTCAACAAATATAAATTTGTATTTTGAATCTGTGACCGCCATTAATACCACGGAGTAATAATCTTTGTAATTAAAATACATTGACCCACTGCCGATAGGACTCGTAATGCGTATATGCTTACCGTCAACTGCTCCTAAGCAATGGGGGAAGTTGGTGATGGTTTCAAAGTCACAAGCTATAGATTCCCATCGCTCTTTAGTAAGTGTAGGGATACATTCCGATCTTAAAACTGACCTTATAGCTTTGCATACATCTAGAACTATCTTCCTAGCAGTAGAGACTCCAATGCGGTACGTATAGTGTAGGTCGGTAAATATACATCCGCTCGCCAAGTATCTGAAACAAAGAAACTGTTTACTTCTAACTGACCTATGAAAATAATAATTTTATTTTTTATTTTTGGTCTCCATATTGGTTTTATACATTTAATGGGCTTAAATAAAAATAAACGGTACCAAAAACGGGCACACACTTTCTCACAAACATTTAAATTATTAAATAGATTCATACATAAAATCACTAAAACCAAAGACTACTGAAATAATACAGGTAGCGTAAAAGTCACTTAAGAGTCGGTAAAAAAAATCTATAAAACAAATTGACAACAAGAAGTAGTACAATAGTTTTAGCCTGCGATGTTGGTATTACAAAATATTGATAATATTAATGTAATTGCTTTTTCCATTTGAGTTAAAATTTCTTATATTTGATGAGTTTATCTAGCAAATAAATTTAGTATTTGTTTAAAGTAGGACTTAACATAGTTGCTTCATGTTTCCGCTACTATAAGTTAATGAGGCTTCCACTTCGGTATGTATGTCTGTCTGTAGGCTATGTATACAAAGCTAGAGAGAAAACTATTCGATCGATTTTGAACAAATTTGCACCAAACATGTCAATTTGGCCTGTACAGATGCACGAAAAAAGGTTTTGAAAATTTTTGAAAAACAACCCCCTTTTTTGCCAGAAAACCCCCAAAAATCAGTTATTAGTACTAGCTAAACAAGAATTTTTAGAAAGATGCGTTTTTCTGCATATGGTAGGGTATATTAAGGACTACAAATAAGCCAAATTTTATCAAAATCGTTAAAGCCGTTTTTTATAAAAAAATAATAACTGATTTTTAGTGGGTTTTTTACCAAAAAGGGGGTTGTTTTTCAATATTTCTCAAAACCTTTTTCCGTGCATCTATACAGCCCTAATTGACGTGTTTGGTGCAAATTTGTTCGAAATCGATCGAATAGTTTTTTCCCTAGCTTTGTATACGTACAAACATACATATATACTTACATACACACGTACATACAGACATACAGACAGACATTTTGTAAAGACCACATTTTTGGACTCAGGGGGTCCCAAAACGGATATTTCCACAAAATCTCAACATCTATTTTTTTTGCGATCACTATACTTTCTCTATACTATAGTAAAACACATATTGCAGTATTAAAATAATAGTGATATTTAAATTTGAGAAGACATTTAAATAGTATGATTCGATCATATAATTATGAATTCTACAATTTGAATAACATTCCTTAATTTCAGGCAAAGAAATATTAGCAAGATGGGGAAATCTTCGTGACGCATATGCACGATCTAAAAAAAACCATTCAAGATAGCAAAAAATGTGGAGCAGGAGGGAAAAAACCGAAAAAGTACATTTTAAATGACCAGTGGAACTTCTTAGAAAAATTGTATGACTCAAGAGAAACTGTGGACAGTTTAATCGGATCAATACCAGAAAGCTCAGAAAATGAAACTTCTCTTGAGATAACAGAAGGAAGGAAGATTGATGAACGACTAATGACTACAGAGGAAAGTGGACCTACACCTCGATCACGAAAGCAGAGGAAATTAGATGAGGTTGATTTGAAAATAATGAAAGCACTTGAACCCCCTCAACCAAACAGTAAGATTTCCTTTTTCGAGAGTATGCTCCCTCACCTAGAGGAATTTGACGACGGTGACATGCTTCAATTTAAAATGGGAGTGTTGCAGGTCATTACAAATATCAAAGATAGGAAAAAATTATA
>JAGFPH010001319.1:64890-98479 GCA_018207615.1 Philaenus spumarius | reverse complement strand
AATTATGGTTAAGATGAGTACACAAAAGTAAGTTTCAAGACATTTAAGACAGCTTCAGCTTCACTCATATCAGAGACGTTGACAGGTTCTTTCAAAACCATTTCAACAAATGTGCTTGTTTTTTTTTTTTTTTTTGTTAAATTACTCCGATCTGAGGTCACTTTCAAATTGCACGAATGGGAAGGCTCAATACTTAACTGATATTTTAATTTGATTAATTTATTCTTTCTTATTTTGTGAGTAAAACAATGGGAACCTCAGTTGTTACTTTGAATTATCACCTTTTTTTAAATCAAAATATTTGTTTTAAGGTTTTTCTTTTCATCTCCTGACAACACTTTTTATATTGTGCGTTTATTTACCAACAATTTAATTTTCAGACTAAATTAAAAACTTGGAAATATATTTGTTTTAACTTTTATATCTCAGAAATATTAAAAACCCGGTATTTTCAGTATAAAAAGTTACAAACCGTTCACTAGCCACATTTGCTTCTATTTATTTTTGTAAAAAATATACATATATTTTTTCAAAAGCTTTGATCTAATTTTAAAAGGAGGTTTTACAAAAGAAGTTTGATGAGGAAATGTTTGCTGAAAGTAAAAAATACTGTTAGTTATTGAACTATGTCTTTGAAGCAATTACTTCTTAATTGCCCCAAGAGTATGTTTTTTATTTTACACATAGTAGCCTGTTACTGTACTAATCAATATTACATTGTTTGTTTTATATCAATGTGTGATTTTTAACACCTTTTAAACAAATGTTTAAAATTAGACTACCCAAAAAATTCTTTTGAATACTCAAGTATTCAAATGACAGCCATTAGCTTACCAAATGAGGGCATCCACTTATCAGGAAGTCCCATGTCTTTTCTAGCAGAGTCTACAGCATAGCGAATCGCAGATAATGCTGAAAGTGCCATGACGAGTGGTGGTTCACCCACGGCTGTACAATAATATAAAATGAACAATCCATACAAATATTAAAAAAAGATTTTCCTGTTTAGACAAACTTATATAAATAAATACTGAGCTTAATTTGTGAAATAAAACATATGATTAAAAACTTAAGTATAAATGTCTAAAAAAATAAGTTTATTTATTAGTTCACATTCAGAAATACATTTACCTTTTGATCTGAGGACTCCAAGAGGGTTGCTTGAATTTTTCAGCATATATACTCTCAAGTCTATGGGAATGTCTTTCGCACCAGGAACTTTGTAATTCTGTAAGCAAATAGTTTGAATACAGTCTCAACAAAAACATTGATTGGTATTATAGTTTTAAAATAGAATTAAGATATACCTACCCAAGTTCTGTTTGTTTTCAGTTTTCCTGTTTGAGGATCATATTGCAGTTCTTCTGAAGTCAAATAGCCGAGTCCCATAATGAAAGCTCCCTCAATCTGTCCAACATCTATGAGTGGACTGATACTTTGTCCAGCATCCTCTAAAATATCTGCTCGTATAAACTGAAATGATGAAAGCAAAACTTAAAATGACATTGAACATTTTTATTTATTAGATGTAGTGTTAAGGTTGTTCAAGGCCAGGATAGTTCTAATTTTGTAAATTAAAAATTAGGATTCCACAGGGATCAGTTCTGGGTCCTTTCCTCTTTATTGTGGACTTATATATTAATTTGCCTTGTAAGTCTCTTTTGTGTGCAGATAACACCTGCATACAAAAAAGCAAGCATTGGAAAAAGCTTTGCATTGGTTGAAAGCAAACTCTCTTTTTGTCAGCAACAGTAAATCTGAAATGGTCTTTTCACTGAACAGATTGTATTACTAAAACTGTGAAATTGTGAAGTAAACATTTAGATTTTTGGTTAAATTGGGAGTGTCACATATCAAAGTTATTTAGCAAATTATCAAGAGTTACCTATTTAAAGTGCAAATTAAAGGCATGTATTAGTATAGACACGCTAATGTGTACTATGCATTTTGCCATTCACTCTTGATGTATGGTAAAACACTATGTGGTAACATGAATAGTTCACAAAGAGTTTTCGTTTGGCTAAATATAATACTAAGAACTATAAAGAATGTTCCAGAAAGAGATAAGTTGTTTGCCCATATTTAAAGAATTTCAAATAATGACATTACCCAGTTTATACAGGATGTCACAAAAAACCTTATGGGGCTATACGGATCATATTGTATACATTGAAATAAAAAAAATTTGGAAAACGGTTGACCCTAAAGGCCATCCATGTAACTTCCCGCTAAGTTTAATTACAACAAACACTATTTTTGGAAATTTTGAACTGCCATAACTTTTGAATGAATCAACCGATTTTTATGCGATTTGCGGCAATCGATGCAGTTTTTTTAAGTCCATTGAAAGAATCAACAACAAAAATTTTTCAGATGAAAAGTTTCGGAGAAATTGAGGAAAAACACTTTTTTTTATTTTCTTTCATTTATGATATCTCGCGAATGAATCAACTGATTTTTATGCGATTTGCGGCAATCGATGCAGTTTTTCGAGTCCATTGAAAGAATCGACAACAAAAATTTTTCTGATGAAAAATTTCGGAGAAATTGAGAAAAAACACTTTTTTTAATTTTCTTTCGTTCACGATATCTCACGAACGAATTGACCGATTTTGACCGGACTGGTAGCGACCGACGTCGCTTTTCAAGGTTAAAAGCTGATTAGATTTTGGAATTGATCGGTAAAGCCGTTTAAAAGTTATTCTAAAAAAACCTGATTTGAAAAATTTTATTTCTTAGTTTTTTCGAAATTTCTCAGAACCTACCGGTCCGAATTAGTTGAAATTTTCAGGAAATCTAAGTTTGATGGAACTCTTTAGAACGCCGTTTGGTAGGATTCAATCGGTTAAGCCGTTCAAAAGTTATAAGCGGGTCACATACTTACATACACACACACATACATACAGACAGGGTGACACCCTCTCAGGAGTGGTCAGGGAAGATTCCTAGGACCTCAAAACGTAGAGATCTGATGAATACTCGATTTTCGAAAAACGGGGGTGAAACCAATAACTTCTCGATTTTAGAAAATTTTCAATTTTCTTTTAGCGGGAAGTTAAAAATGTTGTCACTTTATTCTAATTGGCTTATTTAAGTCGCAATCCGCTATTTTTTTTTTACCTAATGTCATTGTAGCTCCAGAAATAAATAAGATTTGAGTAAAAATTTGTTATATGCATTTTGTATGTTACGATTTACAAGTGTACAAAAATTTATGTTTATAATTTTCAAAATGGCGGCCAAAACAAATTTTTAACGTGGTATATTTGGAAAACCGCTAACTTTAAAAAAAAAAAAAATACAATCATATTTTTGAATTCAAATTTTAAGCAATAATACCAGTTTTGATCCCTTGTGCCTAATTATTTCTATATGATGATAAACATTAGACTTGCCATTTTAAAATTATATAAAAAAGCAGTAACTTTTGCCAACTTTATCTTGGAAATTAATTCTTTTTTCATCTGTGTTAGCTTTAGTTAGGGTAAGGGAGAATTGCTCCAGATCCCCTAAATTGTAAGTCACCACCTGTTCCTAACTGTACCTACTTTGTAGAGTATATTTGTTCAATTATAATAGTCTACACATTTTTTAAACCTACCTTGTGTTCTCCAGTCAACACATCAATTTCACATTCCAGTATCGTTACTCCAAACACATTGTACTCACTCACGTTATCAAGCGGTGACATCCTGGAAAATGTAAAAAAAATAATGGAAGAAATAAATTGTAAAGAAACTCAAATCAAATTATAAACAATAAGTTATACACATTAATTTAAATTCAAGGAACAAGAATTTCTTTTGTTATAATTCAACTTCCTTAAAACATTGAAATATTTCCTTTGCTGTAAACGCTAGCATGATCATTTACACTGTATTATCCAATATCAAAGTAAATATATATCAGGTGATATATTATTGATTAATTCCAGCATGCGCACCTCCTGAGTTTTAGTGGAGGAGAGAGAGAAAGAGAAGCTGGAGAAGATACAATCACCGATCCCTCATCCCAAGCCCCCATCCTCAGTGGCGTACGCAGGAGGGGGCTCATATGGCTCGAGCCCCCCAACCCAAATTAATTGTCTTATAATTGTACAAATAGGCAGTTTTTTTGTAATCCCTATTCTCGTTATTTTCCAAAAAGAAAGGAAACATTACAAACCACCTTGCTTACAATTCTAAGAAAACCTTTATTGTTTCCACACCACAGCGAAGTTTTTGTGTAGTGATTCAAGGTCATTTGCTGATCGCTGGTCCCTTCTCTGCTCCATCCATCAACCATCTATTTATAACCACTAACGGCACTAAACAGTACGGAAGAAGTGGTACAACGATTTGCTAATCAGGGAAAAAGAAGGATTGATTTAGTTTTTTTAAAATACATCTCATAAATATATTTTTCAGAAAAATGTTGAAACTATTTTAGTTTTAAAAAGTAAATATGTCGACCTCCCCAATTATTTGCTATAAATAAAACAAACAAAGTTTATTGTTTGTTAACCATGCCTATTATTTTTCCATTTTCAAAATTTAAATGTTTCATTTAAATGTTTTTAATTTATGTTGTTTTTAATAATTATGTCTTCCCTAACCGAAAGGTTATTTCTTAAATTCTAAGATAAGACTAATTAAAATTATTTTGTAAACAAACCAGTTGAATAGTTGGTTATTGTTTGTCTGATAAAGAGGTGAATAACAAAATTTGTTATAAACGAGTTGTTTTGGAAAGCTAAAGGTGGTTCATCAGAATCAATGATCCCCCAAAAAAAATCCTGCTTACGCCACTGCCCACCCATAGTTGATATATATGTTGCAAAGTTTATAGAAGTGTTAAGGTGGAATTACTTGAATCCAAAAAATATGTATGCGTCAAATAGGCTATCTGATTTATTCACTTCTATTCTCGTTTTCTCTCCGTTAGTAAGAGGCGCATTAAAGCAGTTTACACTTTAAAACAATGCATCTGATAATTCTAAATTCTACATAAAGCTTCTATATAAACACTCATTTCTGTACTTACATAGCAGATGCATTTAAATCCACATTATCAGCATAAGCCTGACTGATAACTTGTTCCCATGTAGGATTAGTTAGTTTGCTTCTCACTGGCTCTAACCTTTTGTTAAGTACTTCACAGCATTTGATGACACCCTGTAGAAATAATCAAATGTAATAATGCACTATTCATAAATGGCGAGTTTACAGAATTTCCTAATTTAACAGACAGCTCTTTTGTGGTCAGGTGAGGACTATCAGATGTAACTAAATAGTTGTTACGTCATTATATGGTTGTGCAGTAACTTTGGTTTTATTTATCTTTTTTATTTCAAGGTAGGAATTATTAATCATAATTAAATACAATCTTATTTAGGTGTATCCAGTCTATAGTTATAAGCAGACACGTGCCCAAAAGATCGTAAAATAGTCGTCTTTGGTAACTAATGATGTCACATCATTTGAACAAATGGACTTTTTCTGATGTGTATTTCTCCTAAACCTTCCCAAAGAAATGCTGCATCTAATGGCTCAAACTCCTGTTTTGTACGCTTATCTGTTCACCACAGTTGATGTCGTCACAAACAAACAGACAGTCACTATTACATGTAGATATACACAGTGCATAGTTGGCATGCAAAAGCAGCTCAAATAATAACATAATTGTGTTGGTATTCAATTCAAAATAAACAAATTGGACTGCAACACTTTTTTGTGAAATACTTTTCACTTTAGGCTCTTTAACCAGAAGGTATCAGTTTGAAAGCAGCTATCATATTTCCTTTGAGTGTCAGTGTTTAACCCTTTTAGGGTTGGCTTATTTTATGCTTAAAGAGTAATCACGTCTTATGACGTTCTGGTTGCCATGGGAACAAGTTTCTACTACGACTCAAACAGTTGGTTATTTCACCACTAGAGTGCAGATATGTACTGTAAAAGTGTCTTTATAGTAATAGTTGCTACTTTATTCCTCTAGAATGAGCGGGCATGATGTTGTGTACATAAAACTGCCACGTCGCTTTGTTTGCTTCTTTCTTCTGTCCCGCGGGTTTCTCACTTTTTTTAGACTACTTTGTTTGTGAACTGTTATTTTTTTTATAACTGAATTTTTATAATAAATTAATAACTAATAAATCAATAAAAATTTTTTTTTCCTAAATATTTATTTTTCATTGTTTCTAGTGTGTGAAAAAAATCATGTCATATAATGTGATTACTTTTACAAAACCAACCCTCATTTTTTTAATCTTTTTAAAGCAATAAATGTGTTAAAAATAATTTTAAAGTTGTAAATGTGTTAAAAATGGATATAGTAAACAATTTAATAGTTATGATTTAAAAAATTCTTACTCTAGAAGCATGTCAAGATGTGAGAACAAGACAAATTAAATCATGTCATATGACGTGATTACTCCTCAAAGGGTTAATGAAAAAAAACGTTGCCTACTCAACCTTATGTTAGAGCTGCTAGTGCTCAACCTTGCATCGCAGCGTTGCTGGAATTTGTTTTTTCAGGTTGAACTTTCCGCTATTCCTCCCTCAACAGGCTTCTCTGAAGATCTTTAGTATAAAAAACCTGTTTCCAGACAAACCACCATTTAGAATTTTTATTAAAACTCTTTGTAACTTTGGAAAAAAATAAGATTTCAAATTTGGTACACACATTATTTACATAACTTTTGGAAATGTACTAAAATAAACCCTTAATTTCAAATATTTTAATAATGATGGCCTTTTAAAAATATAAAATATCTAGACAATTTCTACTATACAGAAATTGCACAAAAAACTAAATATTTCCCATTTTTAACAACAAAGCAAACTGTTATATTTTCAGTACTAGTAGCATAAAAACAACTAAGTTATCAACAGTAACTTCTTGTAGGTTCTTTAAGTTCATGTTTCTAGTATAATGAAATTGTATTGATTATTATGTTAGCCTTAGCATATCACTAAACTTACCAGACATACAGATTCACTAGTGACAGTAGCTCCAGTGAAAGCATTGTTAGGAGCAGTTAAACTGTTAGTGGCTTTCACTAAGATGTAGCTCAGAGGTATACCAAGCTCATTGGCACATGTTTGTATTGCCTGCAAACATAAAATGAAAAGCTCACCACCATATAACTTTGTCCCACATCAATTCAATAATATATAAAAGCTAAAAAAATAATAATAAAAACACAAAGTTATTTATTTGATATTTCTGATGTGGCAATGCTCAATAAGTATAGCTTAAAATTTCCACTTTTTACCATTTTGAACCAGGTTTGTTTGCTGTATGGGTGTTTTTTATAATTTTATGAGAACTTAATGTCTTTGCATTCAAAATCATCAAAGTTACAGTCCAAGCACCGCATATGAGCGGCAGACCTTCTTACATACTGATATCAATAAATCAGGTCTTTAAAATATACTAGTACTTCAAAATTAGCAGTTAAATAACTGCCAGAAATGTGTGACATCAGTCTATGTTTATAAAACAAGGCGTCACAAAATTGCAGCAGCAGTCTGTGGATAAGAAACCAGCCGTCTCATATATGCGACGCTAGTCTATGCGTACGGAAAAATTCTAGTATGGTGGTAGTGAACGGCAATATTTAAAAAAATTCGGTTTTATGCATCAATTTTTAGTAAAATAATTTATGTACGTGTTATGTACGCTACAAACATTAAACAAATGCATTAAACTTGAAGCACAAATAAAACAATAAGCTCTTTACATCCAAATTCTGACATTTGACTTATTTTTTGTGTAGTACTCCACTAACACGTTTCGTAGTTTTTACTCCATCATCAAAGTTGTTTTCTTCAATCCACTGAGATCGTCAATACATTATTAAAAAATCAGAGGGACAACACATGTCATTTTATACTAAGCAATTTATAGGCAAACATTAGGAGCATTCCGTCAAAGATTTAAAAAACATCTGCCGAAAAAGAACATGGACGGCAATAGGTCAAATTATTTATCTCATTTACAAAAACCATACTTATGCAGATTTTGAAACTAATCTAAAATTACTGCATATAAGTGAAGAAAGGGATATATATGTATGCTATTGAGGAATTCTGAATTTATAAAGCATCAGTTTATGATTTAATGAACAACCTACTCAATTTCTCCTCGAACTCATTGTTTGGTGGACGCAGCTATCAAAATCCTAGGTAAATGTCACTGTATGGCTCTAGACATGAGACGGTGACCTTGGAAATTAATATGGTGCACACCTTATGTGTCGTGTAACATTATGAGTTGTTTGTGTTCATTAGATTTTTAATAATGTATTGATACGGTAACCTCAGTAGAGTGAAGAAAAGTCTCTAATGATATAGGAAAAACTCCGAAACACGTTAGTGGCGTAACTAAAAAAAGAAGCCATGAGACAGAATCTGATGTAATCTAGCTAATTGTTATTTAATGCAGTAGTGACTTGGATGCTGAAACAAAATTAAGTCACAAATAAAATAAATAACTTAATTCAAAATTCAAATTATAAAACGATACGGTATTTGAATTCCATATATTCCTCTACCATTTGAATCTATGTAGGTAAACAACATACAAACCTTGGTGTTGAGACCTTGTCCAATTTCAACGCCACCATGTGTGAGAGACACTGTTGCATCGTTGCGGTATATAGATATCATGGCATTAAAGTTTCCAAAATAAAACAGTGGAAATCGCATTGGAGAAATAGATATTCCTCTTTTCTTCCATACATTTTCCTGCATACAATAAATCAACTGATAATATAATAATGAGTTAATTTTAGAAACTATTCTAGTTATTTTTAATTCTTTCAAATTTGCAAAGCAAATTCCTCCAGATGGACATTGGAATAGATAAAAAATACTATGCAATTACCTTATCATTTTATTTTAGGAACAGAGAATCTAACAGTATAAAGACGCTTGAGCATAGCACGCAATACAAATAAGTAATAATCCTAGTACACATAATTTCTATAAAATATAATTACTACTGATATAATGTTTTAGAGAACTAGATCAAAGCAAGTCAATCTTATATCTATTGCTTTTAGATTCTTTCCACAAATGCAATTTCATGACTTTAAAATACCAGTGTACTTCATTATTAACCCTTTGACCGCCAAGGGCCGATCTAATCGGCTTTTACTGACTGTCTGAATACCGCCACAGCCGATTACATCGGCTCTCAAAAGTTGTCTGAATACCGCCATAGGCCAACGTGATTGGCTCAGGCAGTTTGTCTGAACAACGCCACGGCCGTTATAATCGGCTTTTAGTATTTTGTTTATTTAGTAACTTTTATTACCTAAACCTGTATGTTTTCTAAACTTATAAAGAGGATAAGATTTGGCCTTTCATATTAACAACATTTTTTAGTTTATGTCTATTTTAAAAGTTTGTATAGCTGTGCAAAATAAATGCATGCATGAATACGGTATAAATAAATACGGTAGTCTACATTTTTTATTGTGTAAGGAAAAAACTTACTAAATGTCAATTACATAACAAATGAACGGGGAAAAATGTACCGGATGTGTATTGTGATTGTGCATCCATATTTATTTATAAAATATTTATATATTGTATAAAATAACGAAAATAGGCTGTATACTTTCCCGCTAGTTTTACTGAGTCATTCTATGATTGTTGAATGTTTTTGTCATATTATTTCTGTTATTACACTAAAGTGAGACACATTTTGTGTAAGTGTTTAGTGAGTTCAGAGCTCTGAAACTTGTTTCTTACAACAATTGCAATGAGTGATCCTCTAAGAAGGGCTCTATCTAAAAAAAAAAACGGGGCTTGTATATAAATATATGTTTTCCTTTAGTTTTTCAGTTATAGTACACATTTAAAAGTGGAATTAATACCATTTTTTCTAAATTTAGTTGTAGTACTTTTAATTCCAAACAAAACGAGACCAAAAGCTTTATTCTATCTTTGATATTAGCTAAGCTACAATGGTTTATGTAAACAACCCAACATCCGTCAAAATACCGAAAATAGGCTTGGCGGTATTAGACAATCCCACACGACAGTGGCTTGGCGCTACGCAATGTCTCGCTTAGTCGACTTTGGCGGTAATTGGAGCATTCTAGTAGAAGCGGCATGGCGGTTAAGTACAATTATTAACAAAACTAGTAAAACCAACAAAATGACTAAATATTTTTATTTTGAAATAAGTTTAGTATAATATAAAATTTAAAAATCCCTTTCGGCTTAACCTACAGGCACTGGTACTATGGTAGAGTTTGAAGTTCCTATTTACTACCTTTTACTTTGAAGTTCCCCTAAGCTAAGCATTAAACAAATTTATCCACCCTTGTGCTTAGGGTTGTAATTATAAAAAAAATCAGTCAACAGATTTTGGTGATGTTTAGAACATCTACAACAATTTTGAACAGGCTTGATACTGTGATTACTAAAGTGGTAATGAATTTTTGTTCACGACCTCATTTTGGTTACCCTTTGTACTTAAAGGTGGGTTGTTTCAAACATTATTTGATACAAAAGTTTTAGATAGTATTTAGAACGTTTACAATAATTTTAAACGGATTTGGTCAATCTAAATAACCGCCACCGAAAAAAACCTTTATCAAATCACCTAAAGTAAGATGGACCCAAAACATGTCAAGTTTAGCAAGTATGGTGCGCCCAACATGCCAACTATTAGTTTATCCTTATAATAAGTTTGATTATTTATCATTAAAACTTGTGTTCTTGTAGGCTAATGGGCATTCTTATGCATAATAACAAACATGTTTTTTTTTAAATAATTTATTATTTGAAAAAATATGAATTTGCTCATACATATGGACAGTGAGCTTTCTATGGAAGCTCAGTCTATAATAATTTTGCATTCATTCTTTATTGTAGTTAGGCCTACTGCTCATTTCAATAGATTACTCAATTTGAAACAAAATAAATAGATAAATAGTTGCACTTACAGAATTGAACTTTTTAACAGCTGCCAAACGGTTGTCATAATCAGCTTTAGCTTTCACCTCTGTAATCATGGCATCTATAGGGTATTTCCCAGGCTCTGTGTTATTCAGTCTTACAGTCGTAGGATCTAGATTCACTACCTTAGCAATGTGTTCCATCACATGTTCTGCTACTGCAATGCCTTCCAGAGTTCCTGAAATAGTAACATAAATATATTAACTTGTTAGAAATGCTGTGTGTAAATTAGTCATTGCCTTACCATAACTTTTATTACTACAAATTACTACAAACACTTCTCTCAGCAGTGCAGACTAGCTGCACCTATCAAGAGAGAATTTGGCATCCCTCGTGGTTAAACAAACTCGCCTAACAACACTTGAACGATTTTTACAAATGTACTCACACGTCACATATATTAAACCATTATTTATACGTTCCCTTTCTCAAATCAGAGTTTATTGAAATTGACTACTTGAAATCTTCTGGGAAAAAGCCTTGAAAACAAATTCGAAAAACATAATTCACCCACTTATTTTTTAACTAAATGTAACAAATAAAAAGTAATTTTTAACTTTAATTTTCTTTCAATTTGTGTGTTCTGTCCGGACGAGCCAAAGTCTCGAAAAAAGTGTTCCATATTTTCAATAGTTAATTATTAGAAATCGCTAATAACGCAAATTTTGACAGTCGATGAACTTTTGACATTTCAATGCTAAATTTATAATAGCATATACTTCACTAAAATTAATTAGACTATATAGATGTTTAAATGATAATGTGCACGAGTAGTAAAAAAGTGTCTGCCAGTATTTTATGTATTCACTCATTCAGTGAACAAAATATATACGGAATTTTTTTTATAATTCACAATTTTTGTGACAATGTATTAGTCCAATGGCATAAGAACAATTTTGAAGCGGAAATTTGAGTTAAAATGCGAAAAATCGTCCCTAAGCTAATATAAACCCATGTTAATTTGGAAACAATATGGCGGCTAGTGTTCCTTGGCCACACTGTTTCTATCAAGCCACTGTAGTTACTACTAACTAAGCAATAGCGCTTTTGTAGAAAGAATGGAAAGATTCCAAGGAATGTTTTCTTTCTTCATCTCAGTTGAAACTTTGACAGTTTATTGTAGCAGACAAATGAAGGAATCTGTCCCTTTTTCATCTCAACAGAAGTATTTTAATTTGATAAACGAAATTGCTATCATTTAGTCAAAAGGTGGAATCTTTTCCTTCTTCATCTCACCCATTCAATTTTGATATAGCTATCTTTCAGCCTGACAGACTAAAAAAAGCTAAGACGACCTTCCTTTAAATTATCATTTGACTTGTTGGAGTGTATCTATCACCATGGGTTCAAAGTTTTCCAATGGACAGGATAAGATCCTTGTGGAGGTAGTAGAGTGAACCTGTGTGGGAGCTCTCACATCCCAAATTGCAATATTTCTAATTAACTTTATAAATTTACAACTTTCTATTTTACTTTAATTCAATAGGCCTAATGTTGTAGGCGTCAATTTAGGATATAACAAGATATATACTAATTTATAAAACTTTACTTTTATTTTATTCTCAATATAATGAACTGTAACACTGCTTACTAGCTTAATCAATTTGATAAATGATTTGACTCAGGACACAGGTTTACAATTACAATAAAATCTTCTTTTATTTATCAATAGAAAATCAGAAAAATATCTACAGTTTAATAATTATTTAGTTCAAAATCAAATATATACAAAATTATTTTAGGGAATTATTTCCCAATGAGCACTCTTAATCTCGGGTAGGTTGGTGCCGGCTCTTACCAATATTAAATTGAAACAAATATTATACAAATTATTTAAATTAAGAATTAGGATAATTAAAACAAAGGAGAAAATAACTTAGTACAAGGTGGAAAGTGTATGGGTATGTAGATGTATGAATTTAGTGATAATATAAAAGGATAAAGTTCTGATAAAAGTTGAAATCTTGATGGTATATATATATTTATAACAGTTTATCAGCTTTACTGGTATAGTTCTTTGAATTTAAATATGCAAAGGAAAGGTTGGAGTATATCCAATTTGATGAATAGTTATGTGGATTGATCTCACCCAATTTTTATATATAGTCTTCTTCTTGAAAAAGAATGGTTTATTAAAATTTGATACTGTTCAGTCACTTCACTTATAAAAGGTTATTTTAACGTTGGCAGTTGTTATACACTTCAAAATGGTCTTGAAACTTGTGGTTTGGTGGGCTCTAACACAGCGTCTGCTCCCTTTGATGTCTCAGCAACAATTAAATTGGATTTGATCCCAATTTGGCTTCCTTAGGCCCTCAGGAAATGGTACATTAAGGCCTGGTTAATTTCATTTCTTGTGGGATTTTGATTGTTATGTGAAAATGTGTATTTTGAAATGTAGTGTATTTGTTTTGTATGATTTTAATGAAATTTTGATGTATTTTGGTTTTTTAAAGAACATAGAAAGGTAAAAGTAAATAGAATTTGATTAAATAAAATTTTTAATGAAAATATCTAAAATAGCTCCTTGTACAACTTAATATCTAATATCTAAGGTCTACAAATATAATTATTTATCGGGTCGTTTAAAAGTCTTGTTTCCGCGGCACAAGCGGTCACGTGATTGTGGGCTGGGCTTAAACAAACATGGCCTCTCGTTCTCCAGGTTTTAATGGAATATTCATATACTTTGAAGAAATTTACTAGCTTAACGGTATTTCTTTTCATATTTTGCCAAAGACATTTTTGATGTAAAATCTTCTGTTCTACTCGATGGTTCTGTTCCTTTTTTGATTTAGAATTTAGTTTCCTTGGGATCGGTGGTTTTAATTTGGAATAGGCCTACAATTTCGTACATCGGCCTAGCTTCGAGTGTATTTTAAAAGATGGATTTCGGTCGATTGGTTTACTCTTGAGTTATTATTATATATTATATGGATTGGTCGTTTAATTTAGATTAATTTTGATGTGGGAATGATATCAATTTGAGGTCGAGAAGTACTGGTAATTATTTAAAATGTTGTTGGAAGTCGGATGTTATAATATTATTAATGAATCATTTACGATTTTTGCCGTTAGGTGTCGCTGCTACAACTTGTGAATGAAATGCCTTTATAGTAGTCTGTTCCTCTCTCTCGCACTCATGCGTGTTTAGTTTAGTAATTACGAATGGTTTCTTTTGATATTTTAAATGATTTTTATATAGGGATATATTTTGAATTGTTACAACTTTAATACAAATTTTACTAAATTGAAAAAATGTACATTATTTTATGCTACCGGAATCAGGTTTCAAATTTTTCTTAAATGCAACACATAGTATCAGTTATTGTCAGACTGTTTGAATAGAACCTTTGATGTAGTTAATCCGTTTGACAGAGAGGCGGTAAATTCCGTTAACCTTTTATTTAGTTGCCTTCTCGCAGAGAGTTTGCAATAATTTTCTGAAATAATAATTCCTGAAAAACATATCTCTAACCGAATGTTTCTACTGTTGTACGAATACAGTATGATTTTTATGATGTACTATTCTCAGTATCAATCTGCTCAATTTTTAATTTTAATATGCTTAATCAATATGTAAATGATCGGTCTATCAAATTTGCAAAGTAATGTGAATTAATTTCCGCATTACCCTATTTGTAAATTTAATTAAAATATATATAAAATCCTGTGAAAGGTTAGTAACCTGGAGCTCTCATCCAAGCACTGGAGGGTTTGTCAGTCTTCACGTTGTAGGCAGTTACTTTCCATGTACTGGAATCATAGATGTTAGGCACACTTGGTAAAGTAACGAGGTTGATGATGGGATCATTGTTTGATGAACCTGTGTCCTCATACAAGTTTATATTCATTGACTGGATCTGTCCTACCTTGTTCACATTGGCCTGGAAAATTTGTTCACTATGTAATTACACTTCAGAATAACATGTACTTGGCCTAAACTACAATCAATGATTTTCTTGTCTTGAAAATACATACTAAATACTACTTTAATAACTGTTAAGGGTCCTGGATGATTGTAGTAGTCAGTTCTATGTCTGGGGTAGTGGTACACCCTCATTTTTAAAGATTTCAAGAAAGACTTCTACCATGAAAACTGTAAAATAGTACTCATCTTAATGACGTGTGTTATGTAAATACAGTCTCTGTTTTAATTTCAGTGGATCTAAAACAGTTGCAAAAATACTTATTTTAATGACTGTGCATTTGAGGGTGTCAAATAGTAAATATAACTTTATAGGTAATTCATTTTAATTACTTTGTCTTTAGTATCGATTGTATTTTCATAATCGCATGATGTAAGGGCATATAATTATTTACATGGGCAAAATTTGTTCGACGACTAGTGTTTCATTGGTCAATAAATCATGAGGGATGTCAGAAACCATAGTTGTTTCAACTTACTTCATATTGTGCGTAGACAGCATATCTCTTCCCAGTAGCTTCCGTTGTATCTTCTATGGTTGTAATTATTCTGACAGGTTGTCTGATGAGGTAAGCAGCGAGACTACATGCGACTATAGGTACATTACATCTGGTTAATTTCAGTCCGAAACCTCCACCACATCTTGCTACTTTCATATTGATACTGAACACAGAACAGTGTTTTTTATTTAATACTTTTTTTCTTTTATATAGCTGACATTTTTTTGTATTTAACTTATGGCCTAAATAGAGTACATTTTTAGGGGGTATTATTAATGGGGGGGGCGGAAGGGGGGGGGGGGGGGGCGAACGGGGCATGAGCTCCAATTTGGCAATAGGATTTAATTTTTTCCAAACAGTGGGTGAAAATTATAATTTATTTGAAAAATTACAATCCAACGCCAGACATGAATTACAGCTAGTGTTGCATTTAAGACTGTACCAAATAAAAAGGACTATAATTAAATGTGTTTGGTTAGACTGACAATATACTATTGATCCAATAACAGTTTAAAAGAGTGTGCCGACATGCGCAGTGTTGGTTGACTGAGTGAGAGAGATGAGTCACCCCAATCCACGCCCCTTCCGTGTAACTATCCCTCTCAAAGCCACAAGTACTGAGGTACATCACGGTCAGTGGTGCTTTGCTGTCGTTAGTCGTTAGAAACGTTAGCATTGACTTCGCCATTCTAGTAAATATTAAATTGCAAACGTGTCAATGTATCTTATTTTAATATAGATTGATGTTGAAAATTAGTTAATATTTATTATTTTAGTGTGATGAGTTTTTAGTTAGTTTTAGTCATGTTAAGTTTTAGTTAACCCTTGAGAACTCGTGCAGTATGTCATCACACTGGAACTCGCGCGCGGTGTTTTATACAGCACTGTATTAGTCAGGTGCTAGGACAAAGTAACTACTACGTTATTAATCATACTTTATAGTATAATTTAAAATTTAAAGTATTAAAAAACTTATTTACATATAAAATAAAATAACAATAAAACATTTTACAATTGATTGTTTATACGAAAAAATTAACAACAACGAACACTTGCGCGCCGAAGAAACGACCGCACACAACGCAAGGGTTTAGTAAACGGACTATAAGCACTGTTTGCCACCAACTAAATTAAAAGTTTTGCATGTCTCGTCTCCCTAACTAACTGGGAAAGGAAAAGAGGCAATAGAGGGGAAGTTTGCTCAAGGTCAAATATTCAGAATTCATAAATATCTAAAGGTGCAGTCGAAAAGACCATGCTGCGAGTTTTCAAGGGATAAAAAAACCGTCCGGAGGAGTAAGAAAACATTTTAGTAATGTTTTCTCCGAGGAGAAAATTTTCCAACAGTTGATCCAATAGTTGATCGAATACTAATTAACGGAGATGAATTGAAGAAAAATTCGATTGAGGTAGCAACCACGTACAAAGAAGACTTAGACAAAGACGAATTAGCAACAGAAATGGAGAGCTTTAAATATGACACATCGAATTTAGGTCCCAATATAATTAAAGATTTAAGTTGATTGTGTTTGTAATTAATTTTATTATGTTACATTAAAAAAGTTATAATCAGTTGCTATGCCTAACTGATTTGTTAATTGACGAATGCATTCCTCATGTAAGTATTCTTGGAGAATTTAAGAAGCCATGTGAAATAAAAGAAAAATAGTTTCAATTTACTCTTTTTATAATATACTTTAAATTCAAACTTCTTTTGTGTGTGACTCATAAGATTGAAAACGGAAGATTTGGAAACTCCTTGAGTTTGATGGATGCCCTTTCTAACATTCCTTCATTCAACAAGGGAGTAAAGAAAATAAGAAGACACTGTACTTATATTCGTTTCAATGACCACATGAGAGATAGGTCATGAGAATTTTACAATCGATGACGGACATGCCGTGTTCATACTAGTCAGTTGCTTACTTCCTTGTTTATGTCTGTATTCTGTGACTATTTTTTAATGTTTTTTAAGGTTTTTACTTATAAGATACTAATTTAACACTCAATAAGATCTTTCAATATGTGTGCAGGTGTGCTCTGTGAATTATTAGAATTAGAGGCCCTTGCAAACTAGTCTTTTTTCCCTATCACTAGAGGTAGGCAGTGACATGCTTCTATGCAAACATTCACTCGACACATCAGTTCTTACTTTGTACATTAACCTTTAAAAAAAATTTTCAAAAGAAACAAAACTGGTCGGAACCTGGGCAGAAGTGATCTTTTTCCACAAATATTTCAAGTGTATGTCCATTTCAATAAAGGTAAAAGTTTACGTAAAAGTAAAACCCCATCATGTTAAATATACTGGCTCTATATAAACAATATGTATGTATAAGTACATTTTGTAATGTGTATGTATTAAATATTTGACCGCAAATAAATTCTAGGAAGTATGAATATAATGTTAAAAATAGTTTAAAAAAATTTAAATATTGTTATGATTAGTTTCATTTAAGGAAGACTAAAGCAATAGGTATTAGCATGGTGTGCCATGTGAGGTTTGCATTCTTAAGTACATCAAACTGTCTGTAGCCAATCTCCCCTTCATTTACATTCTATTTCTTTTTAAGCAAGGAACGTCACAGTAGTGTATATATCGTATTTACATTGTGATTAAATAGTACTTTCAAAGCACTTCTAAGCGGTTTATAATACATTCAAGATTAATACATAATTAGGATTATCAATACTAATACTATAAAGAGGTAAAATTTGTTTGTTTGTATGTAGGGGGTAATCTCAGGAACTCAAAAAATAGTTTTACTAATAAAAAGCTACACTATCCCTGAGTAACATAGGCATTTTGATGAAAACATTTTTTTCACAAATTATGTTTTCCGCCATACCGACTATTGTTATTAACTAATATAATAGGAACTTACCGTCACCAATAGTCATAAGTCGTGTTATTTAAACTTCGGCCATTTCGGCTATTCAGACATTATCAAGTTGTCAGGAGGAGTCACTCCGTTGTCAATGAACACTTAAACACATAGTTTCACGAGAAATTAGGTTTCGATTCTAGTGTATTGTTCGACACGGTAATATCAGAAACAGACAGACAAGACTCCAAATAGATCCCCCCTCCAACCTTTAACCGATATCAAGATTGTGCTATCATTGAATAGACCGCAACGCGAGACAGTAGGCCTACAGACATGTGATCATTTTTAATGTGTGGTTTGTTTTAAATGTATGTGAAACTATGTGTTTAAGTTGGCAACGGAATGACTCTTTCTGACAACTTGATAGTGGCTGAATAGCCGAAACGGCCGTTATTTAAATAACACGACTTATGACTATTGGTATCAGTAAGTTGCTATTATATTAAACCTTTTTTATTTCAATTTTATTTGTAAATTTAGTAGGAAAAATTCTTAGGTTAGACCTAGACTGATGAACCAACACATATTTCTTGAATATATTTACATTTATTACCATATCAACCAATTGTGTAAAATAACAGATAAAACAGATGTTTGCTCTAATATTTCCATTAACAGCTGATTTCAAACTTTGAAGCAATTATTTGTATTTCTAACTTTTAGATTATGTTTTTATTAGTGTAGACCTAAGCCTTGCTGTTTCTTTTAACCTTTATTATAACTGCTGTTATAAAATCTATGAAATAATTTGATTTGAACATTTAACATTATTTACCATCTTATTAGCTTTGGGTTTGTTAGTAATTCTACACCTTTATTATAAAGAAAACATAACATGATTATGTCTTTAGAACGTTCCAACGGGGTTGGCATGCGGAGCAAGCAGGGGTTTCCCAGGGCTCTATATCAAGGGCTATACCGTTATTTTTCAACTCTCCGATAAAGAAATATGCTGTCTTTTATTTAATTTGTTCATTAATCAGAAATCGCAAGTTAAAAATAGCCATTTATAAATTATAAAATAATTCTTTTAATTAAATATTAAACTCTTTTTTTTTACATAATTACGATTTTCTTTTTCCAACATTGATCTCTAATTTAATTTCTTTGAATGTACGTAATAATGATATTATTTTTTAAACGTTAACCTCCAACTTAACTTTTTGTGTCCACTTCAATAATATGAAATTTTAATTAGAAATTATAATTAGTTTATGTTAAAATAAAATGCTTACTTTTTTTCTAGCCGGCATAATTACCAGGGGTCAAGTGATTTACTATATTACCTTAAAATAACAATATTTTGCTTAGTAACGTTTCCATGTCAGTCAGTGATAATTCTCAAATATTTTCAATTAATTAAATTCGAAATACCTGTTAAAATAAAAGTTTTTTATACTGTTAGAATTCCTACTTTATGTAGATTAAGAATATCTAACTTTTATTTTACTGAAGCTTTTCCGTCGAGTTACAAC
Organism: Philaenus spumarius; assembly: GCA_018207615.1. Lineage (NCBI taxonomy): Eukaryota > Metazoa > Arthropoda > Insecta > Hemiptera > Aphrophoridae > Philaenus > Philaenus spumarius. The sequence goes on along the minus strand of JAGFPH010001319.1, from coordinate 78,736 downwards.
AGCGAGTAAACAACAGCTCGCACAAGGAGTCCGCTGCTGTAGTCTTCGCAGTTATCATCGCAGTGACATCATAGGCGACCGATACTGGGTCACCGTAAATGAGCAAAATGGTATAGCCCTTGTTATAGAGCCCTGGGGTTTTCGCTTACAGTTAATAATTTTGGCAAAGTAAATTCATGATATTCCGAAATAACTTAAGTTTTCAACCTATACACTATCTGCCACAGATGTTAATATATAAGTAAACTCTGTTGCGTTAAAAACAGAGATAAATAATAAACTACGGCCTCACCTATTCTCGGGCAAGCCAAGTGCCAGGGATAGGGCTTCGTGGGCACATTGTAACCACTGCGAAGTACAATAGACATCTAGACCATCGTCTAAAGCAGTGGTCTTCAACCCGCGGCCCGTGGGCCGCTTGCGGCCCGCCGTGTATATTTTTGTGGCCCGCCGAATGATTTTGTTTCCAAACAAATAGGAAAACATTGCAGCACTGAAGTTGGCCAATTGCTTCGGCCGTAGTAGGGAATTTTCGTTAAGTGGCAACCCTGATGCTCAAGGTCACTCGTAGCATCGCAACCCACGCCAGTGTCATTGTCTCAGTCTGTTTCACCTATTTCTATTGTCTGCCCGCAAGTGAATGTTAGTTTAAGTTTAGTGAATAATGGCTTCGTGTAGTAAGAAACGGAAGATTACCGATGAGTGCCGAGTGTTTCAAGAAAAGTGGACTGATCTATACTTTTTTGTAAATATAAAAAACAAACCAGTTTGTTTGGTTTGTAATGAGTCTGTCTCCGTAATGAAAGAGTACAATTTAAAGCGGCATTATGACACAAAGCACGCTTCCAAGATGGACGCAGTACAAGGTCAGTTTAGATTGAATAAGGTGCGAGATTTAAGGAACAAACTTGAGAATCAACAATTTACGTTTACTCGGCAAAACGCCGAAAGTGAATCAAGTGTTAAAGTTAGCTATATCATTTCTGAACAAATTGCTAAGTAATCAAAGCCATTCACAGATGGTGAGTTTGTAAAGCAGTGTATGGAATCGGCAGCTGAAATCCTATGCCCAACACAAAAACATTTGTTTTCAAAGGTTAGTTTATCTGGGGTCACAGTTGCCAGAAGAATTGAGGAGCTATCTCAGGATATTGAAATCTCACTTAAAGACCGTGCTTCAAAGTTTGTTTTTTATTCAGTAGCACTTGATGAAAGCACTGATGTTACAGATACAGCTCAGTTAGCCATTTTTATTAGAGGAATCGATCAAAATTTTTCTATTACCGAGGAAATGGCAGCACTATTTCCAATGAAGGGCACTACTAAAGGCACTGATATTTACAAGGCTTTGACTTCAACTTTAAACCGGTTTGGCCTAAATCTGGATAACCTGAGCGGTGTTGTAACTGATGGCGCCCCAGCAATGACGGGAAAAAATGAAGGTGTTGTAGCTCTGATTAGAAAAGATGCAAGTGAAAATGAAAAGTTCATACAATATCATTGCATTATCCATCAAGAAAATTTGTGTGCAAAAAGTGTTTGTTTCAAAGATGTCATTAAAGATGTGACTAAAATCGTGAATTTTATCAGATCACAAGGACTGAACCACAGGGAATTCAAAACCTTCCTTAGTGAGATGAATGCAGAGTATGGTGATGTAATTTATTACACAGAGATTCGTTGGCTCAGTCGAGGAAAGTTTTTAAAAAGGGTTTTTGATTTGAAAGAAGAAATCTGCATGTTCATGGAGAGTAAAGGGAAGGCAGTTCACTACTTCAAAGATCCCAGTTGGATGGCTGATTTTGGGTACCTAACTGATATTTCAATACATCTCAATGACTTGAATATTAGGCTACAAGGGAAGAATGCTATGATACACAATCTCTTTGATCAAGTTGAGGCGTTTGAGAGGAAACTTAGTTTGTGGAAGAATCAAGTACAACAAGGCGACTTCACACATTTTCCAACACTGTCACAATGTGAAGTTCAAAACAAAGAAAAGTACAGCGAAGCACTCTCCATGTTACAGCAAGATTTTAGCAACAGGTTTTTAGACTTCAAGCAAAATAAAACTATGATGAAGCTTTTTGTGCTCCTTTCAGTGTTAATGTGGAAGACTATTCCGGAAATATACAAATGGAACTTATTGACTTTCAGTGCAATAGCGATTTACAGGAGAAATTTAAAAACTTTTGACTTCTGGAGTTTTACTCATTGTATGTTGAAGGTGATCGATTTCCAGCAATCAGATCTCATGCTCTGGCCACAGCATCTCTTTTTGGCAGCACTTACATCTGTGAGCAGCTATTTTCAAGAATGAAGAACGTGAAATCGAAACTGAGAAACCGTATCTCTGACACTCATTTAGAGAACTCTCTTCGAATTGCCACATCTGACATAAAAGCTAATGTTGACAGATTAGTAAAAGATAAACAATGTCAAATTTCTCACTAAACTACAAAAGTCACAAATTTGATGTTTTCAGTTTAATTTTGAGTTTTATAACATGTTTAAATATATGTCAAGTAGACCTATATTGTTTTCAATATTGATGTTTAATACAGTTATCAACAAATATAAAATGTTATAACAAATTCATGTAAATTATTTTAACCTGAGACAAAATTCACACACATACATATATATATGTATATATGTATATGTATATACACGCTTAATCAATGCGGCCCTCCAAGTCCTCCATGACAATAATTTGGCCCTTAAATAATAAAAGGTTGAAGACCACTGGTCTAAAGGTACCGAATAGCATGCTAGAGTCTCCATGACAAAGTGGTATTGTCCACCCAGCTTCATTTCACCTTCTATTTTGTATTGGACATCGGCTGTAAACAGAAAGTAAAGTAAAATATTATTATATTAGAAGCATTGGTCTATGTTGAACTACTGATATTATAAAACCCATATTTTAAAATATAAATCTTAAAAAAAAACAGACTATTCAAAATCCAGAACTAGGTTTAAGAAGTCAAACACTAAGTACTATAATATTTTTAATTTATTGATTATATTTTTAAATTATCAAATAATTTAACATAATTTGTTATATATTATTTTGATTTATTTATCTTAAATTCATTATAAGTTCTACTTCTTGATCACAATAATAAATGAATGTAAAATTACTTTTTATTTTACCTTGCTTTGTGATCTCTGGCGTCCCGTAAGTTGACAGAGACTTAATTCACTCAACTTTTCTGGGTTTACAATTATTCTATAGGATCTCTTAATATCGATTTAAGTAAATGGTTCATTATCACTATATTTTCTTAACCTACTGTATTATTTAAATATCTTAAAAACTAACATCAATATCTGATCTGTATATTTAAATTATTACAAATTAAAAATTTTAATATTTAAAACAAAAATCAAACCTGAAATATTCAAAGATAACTTTTAAAAATTCTATCAGTCTAATTGTATTTATTTATTGTAAATTCAATGTTAAATTGTTCTCAATTAATAATGTCGATAACTTTTGCTATACAAAGTGTCTTTTTCAAATGGGCCACCATTGGTATCTTGTGAACTACAAATCTGACAGCAAACTTTAAACAGGGAATCATCCATTGTTTTTGGAGAAATTAAGAAATATTTAGTTAAAATAATCATAAATAGCCACCATTTTCCAATATGATTCACAAAATCTTTTTAAAACAATAATACCGAGGAATTACGTGGCAAAACTACAATTTGTCACATGTGAAAAATGATGTCGATAACAGATTTGTCACTTAATTCCTTTGTATTATGACTTCAAAAAACGTATTTGTTGATTTAAAATGTTTTTTTTTGTTTTTCTAAACAATGTTTTCTCAGAGTTAAGAGCGATTTCATTGGTTCAAAACGTTTCCATAAAAAATTATCTTCCGCTCGGTTAGGGTGTTTTTAAAACTTCAAACCCCTCTAACTTTTAAATGGTAAGTGGTAAAAAAAAAAAAAACAAGAACAAAAAAGTTTTAAAATAACTTCTAAAATCCAAAATCATCATAAAATACAGTGTTCCATAGGAAATTTGTAAGTTGGCCGCAGTATTGGAAAAAGGTGGCCAATTACAAATATTTTAACAACATATTTTTTAATTTCTACAAAAACAATGGAAGGTTCCCCACTCAAAGTTTACTGTCAGATTTATTGTTTAGAAAATACCAATGGTGGCCCATTTAAAACTTACCCTGTATATACATACAGTATTTTAATATTCTCTATATTAACTACTCTTAAAAGATTGCACAGATAAGGAGGCAACCTGCTACTTTATCATATTGTATTTAGAAATCTTAAATTATCTGCTAAATATTCTCCATAAAAATAATTTTGGCAAACAAAAGTGTTACACAATTTAAGTGAATATTCTTTCTGGTAAAAGTATAATGTTTTAGACAGTTTATTAAACAAATTTATATCAATATAATCTGGGCTCTGTTCAATTAATCTAATTCTATGAAGTGGTTAATTGAACTGCTCAAAATATCTTGTACACAATGGATGCACTGAGGAACTAACCGTAAACACATACTTATTCTTATAAATAAAATAAGGTACCTCATAACTGTATAAGTATGGCAATGTCATAAACTAAGAATATAAAAAAAAAAAAAACAAACAAACATATTAAATGAAGTAATATGCTTTTCATAAGCAAAAAATTCATACAACGCTATTTGGAATCTCAAAAATTGAATGGACATGTGATAAATCCGCTATAATTGATCATAGGAATTTTTTTAAATAAAAACAGCCCTCATTTATTCAAAGTCCATAATCCTAAGTTATTACACTGTTTGGAGAAACAGGTAAAATTTCAGCTTATTATAATCAATAGGAGTATTATAATAAAGTTGAATTTATTGTTTAATTAATGAAAGCCATGATTGCCTTATTTCTAAAAACTAGTTTGGCTGATAGGATGGTAAGTTGTATTTGAGCTATTTTAACAACAATTTTTTACTTTCTCCACCCTATACGTAGTATATGGAGAAAGTATTGTTTTCGTAAAAATGTTCGAATTTGAATTTTCAGTTGAATTATCTGTGTTGGTGCTCCCTGAACCCAAAAATATTTTTAGTGGAATTTTTTGTTTTGGTGCTCCCTGAACCCAAAAAAGTGTTTTTAGAGTGGTGTCTGTCTGTCAGTCTGTCTGTATGTATACACGACCAGAGAGGACACTATAGGTCCGATTTTCATGAAATTTGGTATGTAGGTACTAAACCCTAATATCTCCAGGCGTTTTTTCATTTTTTGGAATTTTTAATTTTCAAGGGTAATTTACCACTAAAAACCCATAAAAAACGACAAAAATGCAAATTTCTCAAAAACGGCTCTAACGATTTTGATTAAATTTTCTGTATTTATAGTGCTTAAGATGCCAAACAAAATGACACCACCCGCTTTTATCAAAACTTCGGCGTTTTATAATTATGGGGAAATGTTTAAAAATAAACAAGTTTGTGTTGTCAATCTAGCATCGCGGCGGCGGCCGCACGGGGTAGCACCACGGTAGCGAGCACGGCCAGTAATTCAAAGGTCGCGCGATCGAATCCCGCCTGGGACAATAATTTTTTTATACGATTGACGTAGGTAGAATATTATTTTTTTGTTTTGTTCTAAAAAGTAGTAAATAAAATGATTAAAAACAATATTATTTTTACTACAGTAAGTTGGGAGAAAGTTTGTGTCAGTTAACTGATACCGTTTATTCAAATAAAGCTTGGTATTGATGGAAAAGATAAAATATTAGAAAACCCCATGATTTGGGTCACTTTATATGCTTTAGCTAAACCGTTAAAGATAAATTGAAAGGTAAATCTGAACAAATTTTGAAAATGAAAAGCGCTACAAAAATTTGTGAACATTTCAAACGAATATATCAATTTGTAATGCTGAGAGTCACAAAAGAAAATTAAGGTAGTTGTAACTACATATTCTGACAATCGAGTTTGACGGAAGTCATAACAAGTTTAATTATCTGCTTTATTGTCTGATTATTGTACACCTCAAAAACTAATTTCAAAGAAAAACTGATTCCAGTTAGATTAAATGTGTAACATATTGGCAGCACACACATTTTAATAACTAGAGGACTTCTGCACTGATTCCAGTGTGATTTCAAATCCAAATATACTTTAAAGTACCCAACAACAAGGTTTTGTCTCTTAAAATTTTGAGAATTTATATAAAATAGATAAGAAGTATAAAATTGGTTTGTGAAAAAGTAGATATATATTGTTCAAATTTGGGAAATTAACTTACCAACTTCGATTAATCTAACCCTTCTTAGATATCATACGTAAATGTTGGAAAAACTGCTTATGAATTGGATCACTTGTACCATTATAGAAGAGATAGAGATTTTTTCCCTTATTTTATATATTAAAAAAGAACTGCTGGATTAGTTTTCCTGCTTGGTACGTATAACCAATGAATAAGTCTTCTTTCATTTTCTTGATTTTATTTTACCACTGAAACATTTTATTAAGATAGAGGGGTAGTTCCGCAATCTACTAACATAATATAATGTTAAATTGATTTTTTCTTTGCTTTTTCTACAATTTAAAGTATGGTGTTTACAACAGCTTGGTTCTTAAAATAACATTGTTTAATAATGTTTACTTTTAGTCGCAGTTGGATCGATCTTTCCTTGGTAAATGATTCTTGATTGGTCGTCTGACTTGACTATCTCATCTATATTGAGCTTAGGTTGGGTCTTGCTTTTGTAGGTTATGAAAACAGCCTTTGCCGCTTCATTTGCAATATCTAGAGTCTTCGCAACAATAAGCCCTACAGGTTGCCCAGCATACAGTACATTAGTCTCTGCAAACAACTGAAAGGGGAAAACGGAAAAATGATCATTTTTAAGGGTAACAACAACAGATGCCACCAAAGTGCATACAGGTAATTAGGAAAATAGTTATTTCACACCTTACACTATTAGTGGTTTCTAAAATACAAACGTATATCAACATTTGTTTTATATGAATTACTAACCTGTGAAAATAAGTTTTATTTGTGCAGAAGCAGGAAAGGTAATGCAACTTTTTAATTTTGTTGTTCCATCTGTGGAGTCCAGTCACACCAGTGTAGTCGCAATACAAACTGTGACGTCTGCACATATTTAAACTCACAACCTAGCTTACTTCATCAACACATATCCTAGCCTATAATATCTGTTACTGTGGTGCTGGCAGCTTTATTTTCTAATTCAGTAGGAAATATCTGTGATATAATACACCAAAGTCAGCTCTTTTACTTCCTTCGTAGTTAACCTTGTGGGGATGTTTTTCAAGTGTTTCAAAACAAAATAAGAAATTATACTTGGTAAAAATATTGTTAATATGGCTGAATTTAGTTAACATTCCATTCATTATGTTTCACTGCAGTTATCAACTTTTAGAATCATAGTCAATCTGCAACAATTTTATTAAATCTTGTTTTTATTATAAAATAGTTCAATAAATTAAAACAATTATTTAATCAAACATTTGTTATTAATTCTGAATAGTACCTTACCTGCCTGATATATTTTTTAAGCATACATTTAATATTATCAATTAATGAGCAATCTATTTGAATTCTTTTATGTTATGCAGGATAAATCAAGCCTTGAATCGACTAAGCAGTTTATTAAAATAATCTTGCAAGTACATATATTTTCATGTATTATACTTATTTTCGGTGTTTCAGTCCAAATACAAATTAGTGAAATTGGTGTGTAATGCTTATGTTTTTTATACAATGTACACCACATATGTGCAATGTTCCTAGTCATCTCAGTACACAAAACTTAACAGAAAAGAGCTCACCGCGAGTTCGACAATAATTGGAACTTAAATGTAGCTTTAATTATATTTGCCATCATCCTTTCTCATCTAAAAAGTTATCACAAAGTTCATTTAAAACAAAAAATAAGTGTGTATTTTTCTTTTTCAAAAATGTTAATACTTTTTAGTGTACTGTATCTAAAGAGGAAAGCGGAAGCTTTAGTCAAAAGGTCAATTGTTTTCAGTCTCAATTAGTATTTATGTACATCTTTAGTCAAGACAATACACTAACAATTAAACTAGGCCTGCTTGAAAGCGGAAATACTTCAGGACGACTTTGTTATAATATAGTGATTATACGTTGTTTTCTTCAAAATTAACTGTTGTGTGCATGTGGTGGAAATTAAAAAATCAGGAAATCGCTTACAAGCGATATTCTAGTCGCGCTCGAGGACCTAACTAATGAAATAGCATAGGACAGCGTTCTCAAGGTTGATTCCGATCCCTAAATTCGTTGCATTATTCCAGAAAGATTTGCACCTTTAATATAATTTTGGTAAAACTTTCGAATTGCCTAACGGTCCCTTGGTGCTCAAGGCACACTCGAACGTCTCCGGTTTTGTCATAGATCTAGTCCATGTTAATAAAATCTATATTTTGTTACAATATTCAATTTAAAAAAAGATCGAAAGGAACGAATACACTGGACGCTTGTTAGTACCACTCTATAAAGGTCTGAAATAATCATGACAACAGAAAGTGATATGTAAATTATTATGTTTGTCTCTATTGCCATAGGAAATAGAAGCAATAATATGACAGACTGAGAACAGCTTTTATTTTGACGTATTTAGCCGCTTATCTTACACTCTTTATCCACTCACCGTTTCTTCTTCTGGTATGAAAGGATGTTGTACAGCAGTGAATGTGTTCTTGCCAGGAATATCTTTGGCCGAGTAGAATTTCACTACTCCTGGAATTTTCTGTAACAGTGAAATTATTTTATTACACATTATACACAGTTATTTAGCTTACCACTACAATTTTTTAAATTAAAACTCACCAAAGCTCTGGTTGCATCAACTTTATCCAAAACAGCTGGTCCGACCTTTGTGAGGACTAACTTTGCAAACAAATCTTGCTTTGTGATCGGTATGTCATAAGTGTATTGCAATTCTCCTGCAAATAAGATAAGATTGAGTTGTTCCATTGTTTTGAGAATAACTTTAATACTAACTAGTTGAGACCTCTGCATTATAAACTGTTCTCTGAGAAATAACTGCAACTGATCTCATTACCTCACTGAACTCAACTTCAATCAGCTGACCTATGTATTTTAAATGAACAAATTTACATTTTTTAAACTATTTAAGAACTAACTTAAACTTTCTTTTAAATTATTTGTAGATTTTAGAATTTTTCCCATTAACTTGAGATAGTGGTAATTTTCCAGCTGTTACTAGAAATATCACTGAAAATGTAGCTTACATGAAAAAAACTGATTATTCTACCAAAACTGAGCATCTTCAATCATCTTAAATGTACAAAGAGCCATTTCTTTTAAAACTATTTAAAGGTCTATCTTTCTTTTTAAATTGTTTGTAATTTCAGTATGTCCCTACACTTTAGATTAATTTACATAATGCAGTAAGTGCAATTTTAATTTAATTTTACTTGCCAGTTTAAATTATATTTGTGGATTATAAAAATTATGAAGCTAAGTAGTGATCCCATGATCACTAACTGCACTACATATTTTGAACTTTCAATTCAAATTTTGAATTCTGTAGCAGAAAATGTTAGGACTTAACATAAATTCATTTATATTATTATTAAATTATTTTTTTAAATTGTACCTATTCTTAAAAAAAATATAAAACCATGAACATTTACTGGAGAATTGAAACTTCTCTAACCTTGTAAGTTAGACAGACACATTTGATGTCCAAATCCACACTCCCTTCTGGTAACTGATCAAATTAGAGCTTTGATTTTAAATGTTTTCCCAGTAAATTGGCCATGGATTTGTTAAAAAAATAATAATGATTCAAAAAAATATTTTGGTCACCAAATTCATTTAGTTATTATCAGGCGTCAAAATGCTTTTTACGTAAAATACGGCCCCACTTACAAATTCAAGTTTTTCTTTAAAAGGGTAATTTTGTACTTTTTTAAATTAGGAAATTTGTGGCACATTGGGAGCCTTACAATCTGATAGTGTTAGGAATCATTTTAAAGGCATCTTCTGCTAAAATGCAAGATTTTTGTTTTTAATTTAAAACTTTATAAGACTGTTTTGAGTTAATTTTAGCTGCTATATTGAAATGAAAACATTTTTTGAAATTTCGTTAATGAAAAATTGTTGTTTACAAAGACTTTGAACATTATGGAAAATTCAAGCAACGTTTGTATTTAAAATTTATGAAAATTGGTCCTATGATCATTAGTCCTACATTTTATTGAATACACTTAACAAATAAGTGGGAACAACTTAATACATGAAGATGTTGGAAGGAAACTATTGAACATCAAATCTTTGAGAACTTGCTTAAATAAACCAGGGTTAGATAAACTGCTTGAACCATAGAAATTATGAAATAAATGAAGAAAAACCCTACAACTGGAAACAGAGCATATTTCATCGAGGTTAAGCTTCAGAAACAACCTTTTTACCTTTAAATTTGAAAGTCAAACTCTACAAGACCCTTACTAGACCAGTTGTGATAATAGATTTTAAGCGTGGGTCATGTTAGTAAGTTACCATAGCCATAATTTACGTATATGAAAAAGAAAAATAACAAGAAATAAATTGGCACTGTAGGAGAGGAAGAAAGATGAAGAATAAACAAAAAATATATTATTTACTCCAGGGGGAATAGAGGTCTGTAAAGTCTCGGTGGATGGCATGGTATTGAAAGTATTGGTAAGAAACAAATACAAAAAATTTGTTAAATGGACAATTGGAAGGAAGAAGGAAATGTGGAAGGACAATGACAAGTTAGCACAGGATGAAAAAGAAAACATGAGTAATTTGCAAACTTTAAGAGGAAGAAGTAGTGGTTAGGGAGGAGAAGACGAATTGTGAGGGGCTGTATCACTAAGGAAACATGAGGACGGCGATAAAACTAACTTTCTTATATACGAAAAGAGTGCATGAAACATTCTATCATAATCATTTTTAGAATGCATTATACCACTAACTCTTCAGTTACACACTAAAAATGTGATTCAGCATTTAAAATGGCGGGGAAATACAAATTTTATGAAAGTTAGGCGAATAAGTTTAAAGATTTTTGTATCAATATTAAGGTACCTTAGTATAGATTTGTCTGATTCATTTTAATGTGTTTTTATCAGTTCAAAATGTGGTAACCAAAGAATCAATTTATTGTTGGACATAGTCTGTAGTGTTAGTTGCCATAAAGCTCATTTTACATAACACACTTGTTTTTGACTGCTTTTACTCCTATCGCAAAAATAAAATATTTCCTTTTACCAGCTCACCTGAACATTGCGACAAAGCTTCTACCTTAAGAACAGGTTGATTGATGGGATACTTAGATTGATCTGTCTCAAACTGTTGAATGCCGGAAGACAGAGGCCGTGTGATATCTTGACCTCCGGATTTATATTTTGCCGAGACTGCAGTAGGGAATAAGCTCAGGATGAACTGAAAATTAGAACAAAACTAGTTGTGAGCAAAAATTTAAAAAAAATTTAAATGTAATGCCAATAGAGTTTATGATTATAAACTTAACTATATATATACATAACCGTTCCGATTGTCTTCTAAAATGTTAAAACTTATCACAAGAACTACAAAATCAGTAAAGCTGTTTCACATTAAGTTTTCCTGTTGTACAAACAATCTTACCAAAACAAATTATTATCAAATATTTTGACTTTATAGACACCCAGTATATCAGCTTCCATATTTGCAACTTATTTGCTAATAGCAAATAATAAAATTAAGAAAGATTAGTGAAATTTAGAAAAAATCATTATATTTTTCACAAAAATAAGTTTTTACTTGTCCAAATTTCATTTGATAAAGGTTATATTTTAAATTTTCTTATGACTTTTTATAGAGAACATGTGCTTTTCATAGGTTCTATATTTACGTCCTACATTTTGCCTTGTTAATATTATTTGTATATTATATTGTAATACATTTTATGTAATGTTCATTGGCCCTGATAAATACAAACTAAATATATGCATATGCTTTTGGTGCATTTCAGGATACGATTTAGTATAAACCATTAGCAAATGCTTACTTTTCTAGCATTTGTTATGATTAATCTGGGCTTCTGAATATATTTAGTATATTAGTTGTTAGAGTTAGTGTTTTTTATGTAAAGGTATTGACCAGCAAGACAGACCAGGAAGTATACTATAAGTACGGAAATAGTAGCAAGGTTATTAACGCGGAACAAAACAAATGCTACGAAAGCAGCGGTTGTTTTGTTGGAGATGTCAACAGGAAGCTAGACGGGTTATATAGTATAATTCGAATCTAGAATCTTGGCCAGAGGAGAGTGGTCGGGTGACCAGTGAGTGAGGGGCTGCGAGTTGGGTCAGTTTGTTGTTGAAATTGATGCCGGGAGATCGAGACAGAAGGATTTCTACACAGCTCAAAGTTTGGACCATTGGAACGTCCAGGAAGGAACTCAAGTGAAGGAAGAGCAGGATGTATTGAAGACAACACACTGAGAGAGCAAAACAGAATATTTTGGGTCTATTTTTAAAGTCACGTTGAATTCAGAGTTTTGGGGTTATTAACATAAACGTAACTCGCTTTAGTTACCAATATTGTGCATCCAGTCTGTCTTGTGAACCCAATACCTGGTATAGGAATTGAATTGTATATTATTTTTAGCCGATGTTAAATAGTAGCTTAGTTACCGAGTTAAGATAATTGCGTGAAATGTAAGATAAGCATCTATCACTGAGCCACTGAGCATTGTTATTGATCTGTCCCTTATTTGTTTGTAACGTATCAGTGTTCGAACCCAGGTAAAGAGGTTAGAAATTGCAACCCTAATATTATATGGCATACAGAAATTTCCTGGATAACTTGTGCTGGAAATTTCAATCATATGCTTAAACTAATTAAGTATTTGCTTCACTATTAATAATGTTTAGCAGATTATAAATAATTTACTACCATCTTGTTAAAATTTTTTAAGGTTGCTTCAATGAAGTCTTGAACTTGAAGTCTAAAATAGCAAATAAGTTGCAAATATGGAAGCTGATATACTGGGTGTCTATAAAGTGCCCCCCCCCCCTCTTAACTTTGGAACAAGTAGAAATAAATAGATGAGCTTCAGGATATCTTTATATGACAAAGGAAAATGAAGTTTGGTGTAACCGACCATTTCACCCCTTACCAAAAATGGGGGGGGGGGTTAAGAGGGTAATTCAAAAATCTTAAATACAAACCCCCATCAAGTAATACGTCATGTTAAAGGGCTTGATAAATGAAGAAGAATGGCACAAATTAGAGGTCTCTATCTTAACTCTATCGAAAATGGCGGCCAGTCAAAGTTGAAAGCATCTCATTAACACAGATTTTTAATTAGATACGTTACAATACCTTTCATTGGTAATAAAGCTAAAGACTTACTTTAATTATACATTTAGATTAATCACTCAAAATGACTTCTTTGCAAAAATAAAGCCTTGACTCAAAGGTACACCTTACATTACTTAACATCTGGACACGCATCATTGAATAAACGCACTGTTTTGTGTAAATTCTTCCTTGCTTCCCTGTATATAGAAACTGCAAGTTTATTCGTTCCTTTTAAGCCTATGCCAAATTGTGTGAATATTTGTTTAATACTAGATTTTGAATGACCATCTGATTTTATTAAATAACATGCAAACAACCATTTTCTTTTCCATTGCAACATAGTGTTTGTAAAGTAATTAAAATGGTGTTAATATAGTATTTAAAATTTCAGTGGGCATTAATTAATTAATTTTACAACTTTGGTATATCCCATCTAAAGTAGCAATGAAGAACTGCCCCAGATGTAGATAGGAGTTGAACCATTCTTGGC
>JAGFPH010001319.1:31951-64490 GCA_018207615.1 Philaenus spumarius | reverse complement strand
AATGAAGAACTGCCCCAGATGTAGATAGGAGTTGAACCATTCTTGGCGTATAAGGCAACTACAGTATTTTTTCTGCTACATTTCCGCATATTCTATTTCAACTCAAGATTGCTTTAAATTAACTTAACCAATTTAAATGAATGAAATATCTTCTTGATGTACCTACTCTATACATTAATGACTGGGTTAAGCCCTTCCTGTAAGCAGGAGTTGTTGAAGGCAGTACATAGTCAGGCTCCACTTCTTCTTCTAGTATCGCCAACGCTTGCTGCAAAGTCTGCAGATCCATCAAAGACTTGTCTGTCAGGAAACACTCCGTCTTGTTTGCGTGGACCTTAACAGAAATTAATCCTTAGTCCTCGACCAGCTGGATCTTGTATAATATAAATAAATTCAGAGTTTAAAGTTACTGTAAATAAATACAACACATATTTGTTTACAGAATGTTTATTTTATTTTTTAAGTTAAAAATCATCAACTGGCTAAATGGCATACAAATAATATTTAAATTCACAAGCATTCCATAATCTTGGCCTGTACCTAACTTTAGAGTCTAGTTGCGGAGTCAGGTATGATAACCTCTCAGCTTCTTGTACAGAGTGGCAGGTGAAACAGGAAATTCCTTTCAGGTGTAATCATAGGAAGTAACGTTTTAATTGAAAACATACTTTGTTGGGACAGTGATCCAAAATGGCTACCTATTTCTTATCCTTCCCTTGACAAATTTTTGGCTTAGCCCAAACTTCGTACATTTAATATTACCATTGTTTATCTTATCAGGTGTTATAAAGATCTGAATATTGGTTTTTGATTCACTGAAAAAACATTCCTTAGAGTCCTTTTGAAATGTATTATCTTGAATAAGAGCTTTTAGTTTCTATTTTTAAATCCTAGCTCCACAACATTTCAAAACAACCTCAATGTGGAGTGAATTTACAAAATTATAGTTTTTAATCTAGTGATGCCAAACGTATTTGCATTAGATAATAATAATATTTTGCATTTAATTATCAGTAAAAGTAAAAGTTTTAATTTAGTTGTTTTTTAATGATGTTAAAGAATAAGGTAACCAAATGCACCTCTAAATTTACTACAATAAAATCTCATACATTACTTACAAAACTTTTACTGATTCCTCCATAGACGATGCTAGGTCTCTGTAGGACTTTGAATTTGTTAGTGGCGTCTACTTTGAAGCGAAATCCTGCATTAACATAAGCCTTAGCGTTTTGAGCTCTGGGAGTTATCTAGAAAAAATGTACTCAATATTTAAATGGGTAAGTAAAATTATGAGAAAACCGTGTACTTAATGTCATGTATTCTGAATCAATCTAAAATCTATTTCCTTGAGTTTAGAAAGGAAAATGCTTAAATAAAAATCAATTGCAAAGAAAATTTAGTGCTGTAAGATTAGTAAGCAAATTGTAATTGCACATTTAATACATTTAAAAATTGAGCACAAATCATGAATGAAAGATCTTGTGTGACAAGAGACTTCAAACCCTTCTTACTTTTCTTTTTGTCTGTTGGAACATATATGGATGTGCTTATTAAGAATACCAAAATGTCATAGTATTACCTTTACCTGTAGTGGAGTAAACTGATTGTAATATCATAATGTAAGGGTTGTCCATTTAAGGTGAATAAACTAAAAATGAAACTCATTGGAAAAAAATGAGTGTGTTTAAAAAATAAATTTCAGAAATTTAACTCCAAAAGATCTTTAAACACCTTTTGGGAAGACAATTTATTGTGTACATTTAAGTACACAAACACATTCCAACACATTATCTACCTTATAGGTTTTGATGGCAGTTTTTTGGCCATAAGGAGGAAAGTTAATGGATGTCATAACCTTTTTGTACATGTCTATCATCAAGTACTCAAGCAATGGTACGGTCTGGTCAGGAACTCCATCGTTTGATGCTGCAACAACACAGTAATATGATGGTAGCTTGAAATCAAGAATGTGTCGTGCTTACTTCCCTAGCACAACTGTGAGCTGTGTAATGAAACTTTTCTTTTATATTTGGAAGCACATTTTACTTCTATAAGCAGACGCAATACAAACCTGCACATGATTTGATTTATTCGTTGGTCCTTTTGTCTGTGTATATTTGGACAAAAACAACTGAAATGTTTGTACATTTCATTAAGTATTTCGGTTTTAGATAATTTAACAGACTTGGAGTGTTTGTAACATTTCAAGTTATCAATTTTTATTATTTAAAATCCAGCCTTTTTTTAAATTGTAAATTAAACAAACGTAGGATTTTGACTTAAGTTTGTTAAAATGTACGGTTTGAGTCATGACTCAAAAAACTTCATGAAAAAATATATTAATAACGGAAAGGAAATTTAAAAACTATTTCAAAACGTATGACATTTTTATAGTTGTAATAAAAAAAAATTGTTTATTATTTTTTGTTAAATTTTTAAGTAGATTCACTTATGATTGATAGTATGAGACATTAAATATCCATGCTTACCTATGGTCACAGTAGCACCAACTGTTTCAAAAATTGTATACAGATCTGACGGGAATTCGTTGTGTTTGTGTTTAGTCGAGAGATTTCCCGCGAGTGTTCCAACCTGAAATAGAAAATTAATGTAATGACAATGGTACTGACAACTATAAAAAAGTCAAAATAAAAAACATGTATAGATAGGTATTAGCGAATTTCCATAAGAAAGCTGAGCTAAGCAGTGACCCTTATGGTAAGACCTAAGGTCGGGAGTAGTAAATGAGCACCGATTATGGTCCCCAGAACACATTTTGGAGCGTCATTGGAAATTTTTAATATATATAAAAAGTTGGCTTTGCATGGATATACAAATCAAAGTTAAATGTATATTAACGAAAAAATATATCATTAAATATATTATACTATGTATTTGTTATGGGGATTTTTTGTAACTTTGACCCCCTCAAACCCCCTCTGAAATTTCAAATTTTTTAAAAACCTTTCTTAGCGAGCACCTACGGCCCTAGAGGAAGCTACATACAAACTTTCATTAAAATCCGTTTGGTGGTTTTTGAGATTTCGTGATGATTGAGTCAGTGAGTGGTATTTGGATTTTATATATATAGATTTAAAGAAACTCTGTTGATAAAATATGCAGTTTTCTTTCGTGTTTTAACTTTTATTTTATCAATTTGTTATTTGTTTGATATACTGTTTTTTATTTCTTGACGTTTATATTTACTATTTATGTATATGGCTAAACTATCTAGGAGAAATAAATTCTTTACGGCTTTGGTTATGTCCAAATAAAGATAATTCGAATGCTCTCTTCTTATATGATTTTAAGTTACAAAACTAGACTTTTTATATAAATAGATTACTATATTTAAATTAAGCGCCTTTTATGTTAAAGTAAAATTAAGTATAAATACACCACTCTTTAATTGTATCAATAAAATTAGAACAGTTACTGCTAAAAAGTTAATACTGTTTTCTATCTGCTTTCTAGCACGAGGTCTTTTGAATAAATCCCTGTCTCTTTCATCTAAAGTCGATGTCCTAATTTTGACATATTCTATTTTTTAAATATATATTCTAAGAACATATGCAATAAATATTGTCTATTAGTTAATGTATTAACAAAATATAATGTTTAGTAAACTATCATCCAGGTAGAGTCCTTTATAAATCATTAACAAGTGTACACTTAGCACAAGGCCTCACTATAATTCCATCAAGCACGATATGGAAAGGCACTGGACTTGATTTGTTTGCAACAGAGCAATGACACATAATATTTGTATTTATTACCTACAGAAGAAACAACCTACATGTTCAGAACTCCAACACGAAGCTGTTCCCATACTGTACAACTTACATTGCGCACAGGGACGTTAGCAACTCTCTTGATATGCTTAGCCAGTGTCTGCAAGTAGCCCAATACTTGAGGCCGTTCCTGAGCTACAGCGTTGAACAGTTTTATAGTGTCTGTCAAAGTAATATTTGCGCCAACAGACAAAGTGTTCCCAAAAAACCAGTGGTCCTTGAGCGAAGCGACGCTGTTGATATCTATATGGAAATCAGGAGATGGAAGACCCTTGTAAACACCTGAAGGACAAAACTAAGCGTTAACACATTACCTGAAAATGTATTCATATTTTGAATTATTATAGGTAAGTAATTTACAGCTTATGAATGTGTTACCAGTTAAATCAGCTGATAGTTTAACACATTTAATTTTTCTTTTTTGTAATTCAATAATGTTATTTGAACTTCGTTTATCTTTTTACCAACCTATTAGGAAATGGAGTTTGACTCAACACTGCCGACGATAGTAACAGTTATATAAATTTGTAACAAGTTTGTAGCTGATGACTGATCCAACTACACAAAGAAAAATAAGGTCTGTTAACTATCTATTTGAGATGCAGAAAAACCTCTTTCTAAAGAACTTGATCAGATTGTGTACTACATTCATAACATGTAATGCTAGAATTTATCAATTGTCACTGGACTTTCCTCAGTACACTGTGTCCATTTACATATGGTATGAAAATAAAATGTAGACGTTATCGAATCAAATTGTGTCAGCTGTATTTAATGACATGTATGAAATAAACCATTAATGAACTGATAGCGGATGGATGAGCTACACACATGAGCCAGAATAAGAATGTAAAGAATGTTTTGCATACGATGTGCTCTTTCAATTTAAGCAGTGTTTTTACAAATAATCAAAGTCTTCAAAGTATTAGAAAATAAATTAAGTCAAGCTTTAAAACTTAACTTGCGTAGATTTGGTTTCAAATGAGAACAACACCATTTAAATTATTTCTTACTTTGGGATCAAAAACAGATAACTCCACCATTGAATTTCAAAAATAGCTAACTAAACTTTTTAAGCATAAATCCCATTAAAAAAAATGCATTTTACTATGAATATTAATTTTGGCTATGAAAAACGTTGCTTTGACCTTGACCAATATACATTGCATCAAGATATACATAAAACATTTAATGGTGCGGTTTTTACCCACACATAGAAAAAATACAAGGTGGATTTTAATTATTTTAATTTTTCTTATCAACTTACTCAATTAGTGTCTTAAAATTTTATTAAATAGGTTTAATGAATTAATAGAAGCCATATATCCAAAGAGGACCTGACAGGAATAGAAAGGATGAAGAGGAAGTGCTTCAGAGTACCCTGCACAATCTTCTTACTTAACACCCAAGAACTTCAATTTTGAGTTGTTTTAGAAGACATTTTGTGTACCACAAAACCAACCTCACCCCAGGAGACAAGAAAGCCAATAGAAAATGCAGTTAATATGATCTGCTTAACTTTAGTATTGTGAGAGACAGTGGCTTTGCATTGAAACGCTGCGGAGGTGATTCAGGCAAGTTATTTTTCATAAGTTTTTTATTAACTGTAAATTACCTCATTTCTACTATTATAAAGATAGTAATAACAAAGGGCGTATACTTTGTATCAAATCAATACAATTCAAATCTAACTTTCTATTTCTCAAGTTATTCTTTAATAATGTCTCTCTGTGTATAAGAAGGAAAGCTGATTATTACTACCTCATTTTTAGAGAAAGTTATGAACAATCGTTTTATGTAATATTACTAATAGTTTTGTTTTCAAAAGGCTTTTAAATACGAATCCCTTTCCAAATGGTTTCATTAGTAATGCTTTCTCCCATAGGTGTAACCAGGAGGACCGTATGAGGGGGGGGGGGGTTGCAAAAACCATGGAGCGGGGTGATGGAGAATTTAAAAAAAAAATGAGATGCAAAATAATAACAAGTTTTAGGTTTCCAAAAAATACTTTAAAATGATATATGTATTGCCACGCACAAACCTTCTCTCTATGAACCTTTCCTTTAATTGAATTAATTACCTTATATCAAATAACACCTAAATTTGGTTTTAGGCCTTATTACATTTTTTGTTATTTGTACTAGCCCGTTTCAACAATATAAAAGTTTTGCGATCATAAGAAAAGGAAAATCTTTGTTTTCCAGTTCTTAAAATTTTAATTTTAATTTACTTTTACCTTTTTGTCTTTTTTGCAATTTTTTAGTAGACTAGCTCATTTCAGACTCTACTCCATGGTCGTTCCCTTTGGAGTTAAAGTTTTGTGTGATCGGTGGCTAGCTTACCTGTTCCTAGAGCACTTTATGAATTTAGGATATAGTTTTTATTTCTAAATAATGTAGTCTAGATTAGAAAAATGAAAAATGATTTATTCAATCAAAATCACAAAATTTAAATTTACAAAACGGCGTTTTCAAACAAAATACAACTTTACAAGCTTGGACAATATTACAAATATATTACATTCATTGATTAGCCATTGTGAGTAATGAATTTAAATGAATTTACTTTAATTAAAAATCCCCTGAATTTAATTTATTTTTAAAATACTATATTTTGAATTTGCAGATGGAAATATTTTATTTAAAACTTGATTGTCTGTTACACACACAAGATGTTCAATGTTGATTATCGACTCCTCTGTTGGTGTGAATTCTTCTTAAAGCAGTCTTCTTCTCAAGTGCTCCGACGTTGATAACTCCTTATCTTTAACGATGTTTCTCCTAAAATCCTTTGTATCTTTTGGCAAGACAAGACTTCTTCTTATTGTTTCTTCTTACAACGACTTTACAGCCAGCTAACTACTGAACCGGAGTTAGGACTAAATGATTACCGAAGTACTTTTACATATCTCGTTGCTGTTTCCAGAAGCTGAGTCGTGTGCACCCCATGTTGGTTCATCAGTAACTGTGTTCGCTACCCTCCTTAGGTTGTCTTCAGTCAAACAAGTCTCTTCCGTTAAATTTGTAAGAAATTCACTATGACGTCACCTCCACTCTCAGCTCGCCATATTCACACTCCAGTACCGACTTATCCATTTCTGAATTTTGTATAGTTTTTAACCAAAACTTTAAACTTTTTTGCCTGTGGCTTGATTTTGGATTTGAATGTCTTGAACAACTCGTGATCACTTTCTGAATCCTTCCTCGTTTGAATGATGTTCCTACTCCTTGTATTTCTCTGTTTATACACTTTGAAAGTTAATGCTTTTGTTTTTAAATTTACTTTTTGTAAATTTAACAAATTTGAAAATTTATTTCTCAATTAACCCCCTTTTACTCTAATTAATTAAACTTTCTCTAATTAATTTCACTAATTGTTGCCATTGCGATAGGCCAATTAGCCATCACAGTATGTATAATTTTTCACTTCTAATTGTGATTCAGGCCTATATTAGAATAATTTAGAATAGCAACCACGACTCATCCCCCGCCAAATCTTTTCATGCGCTGCCTCTAAGCCCATAGGCTTGGAACACACACAGCGCTTTTTTGTCGGCTGCGGATTAGTTACCGTCGCCGCTCATAAAATTTAAAGTATGCACACAGGGCTGTAAATTTTCCGCCGCCATTTAAAAGTCTCATTGGGATTCATTAAACTGAAGTGTCTAGTTCATCAATAACGAAGTGTGTTATGCAATAAATTATTTATTTTAATGTTTTATTGATATGGACAGAGAGCAACTCTCGCTTTATAGTTATTCCGTCGCCGATTGAAAAGGAAGCAGAAAAATATACTTATTTGGGTTTATCCAATCAATAAACAAAAGAAGAGAAAGTTTTGGAGCATTTTACACTGTGTTTCCTGATTTGAAGAACTAGAAGAAACATTTTTCAATTATTTAAGAATGTCGGTTTCGTCATTTGATGGACTACACATGCGGCTGAAGGATAGTATTCTATGAAAAAAATGCTAAAATAAGGATATTTGGCGTGCATTTGGTCACGTTCGTCACTGTTTCGGCGGAGACGGTGGAAAATCTGTCAATTGTAATGGCAGCGAGGGGCTGCACACTACCATCAGCGGTAAATAAACCGATCGTTTATTTTTCCGACCAAAGTGTATGCTCTAATACTCTCCTTCACGCCACTGTTGATATGACGGCGACGACAAATAATTAATCCGTGGCGGGCGAAAACTCTGTGTGTGTTCTGGGCCATACATTATATATACTGCATCGTATATCAAATAAATTACCAGTACCCAATTTGACCAAAGATAATGTTAGCAATATATTGATAATTTATCGTAGCTTGACATTTGCATAGGTGTTGAAAACAAGTTACCCAAGATTGTATTTTAATGTAAGACAAAAATTGACTTTACTCATATACACACACTTTACAACAGACCATAAGCACACAACCCACCTTTGGCAGTGTTCCCACTAATTAAACTGTACGAGCTAGTTATCATTCCAAATAATACAAATATATCCTGCACTGTAGCAACCTTGTACCAAGTGCTTCCTCTCAAGGACATGGCGAGTAATGGTTCTGCAATTGAAGTGTCAGAGAATTTGATGTGAAAATCGTCATCATCTTCTTTTTGCACACAATTGAAAGGACTTCTTATGCCTTCGTCTTTACACTTTCCACCACATATGGTCCCACTGTTAGGGCAGATTTTTAAAATGTCCTGAAAATATTGTTATGTAAATAATAAAATATGTTTAATAAAATCATCTAAATGTAATACAGTAACACTCAATCATTTCCAACCAGAATCTCTTTCCTAATAATAAAAATATAAGAGATTCACTGTGACAGCATGTAGGCTATGTAATTAATTGCTGGAGGGTTTAAAATGCATCAATGACCGCGTTCAGTTCAAGAAGGCTTTGGGTTGTTGATTCTGCAACAGTTTTAGGTAGTTTCGGGAGCTTGGGCGGGATTTGAGGCATGTTCTTGAATGTGTTTGTGTTTGAGAGTGTAAGTGTGTTTGTGTATATGTTTATGTATTATAGTGCAGCATAATTAACTTTTAGTTTCATTTTACTTACCCGTAGTAGGCAAATGTGTATATTTAGTTTTTATTCATTATGTTTTAGAAGTATTTATTGTTTGTAGTTTTGTTTCTTTATTCATTTTTATTTGTAATATGAATTTTTATGTATTTTTTGTTTCGAGGTTAAGTGGAAGAGAGGACCCAATGGTCCTAACTTCGCCTCACAAAATAAAGATTATTATTATTGTTTATTATAAAATGAAATGTAGGCTAAAATGAGGCAACCACACTAACATTGCACTGCTTGATTTGAGTCTGGAGTGAAAATTTACACCTGTGTGCGTATGTGTTTTTAAAAGTCCTGACATAATTTGTACATTCACCGTACCTTTTTTACTGGATTAAATTCAGTCACGTTTCTCTTAAACAGTTAATACTTATGCCAAGATGCTTCATTAAGCAATCAAAACCTAATTTCTTGCACCCTTCCTAAGTAACAAGTTCTAAAATTGTCCCTCGCAAGTATTTTGTTTAGGCCAATATTTTTGTTTGTAACAATCCATCAGTGGTTTATAAAGCAATATCAAACAATCTTTTCTTATTTTGAAGGCGCTTTATTCATAGATGATCCATGAATACATTTTTGTTAATAATAACAAGTAATTTTTTGTTAAAAAGTCACATTCATTATTTTCCATTAAACTAACATCAGGTTAACTAGCCACAAGAATACATGTTTTACTGATAAATAGTTACCTGATTTTCTTAAAGCGCAAAAAGGAAATTCCATTCATATTGACAAAATAGCTGATGAGTCATTAAATAATACTAAAAATTGCCAATAAAAAATGTTACACAAAATGTTTGTTTTACGAGGGAAATCCAGTAGCTTTGTTGGGCCGGAGATATAGTATAGCTTTTCCAAGTATACCTAACAGTAATTCCCCTTTTATAAAAGTAAAACATTAACTTATTTCTCAATTAATTCTAAGATCAGATACAAAATCTCTTGTGACACAATACTTTACATTTTGTTAAGTGTTTCAATTTATACATAGATAGGCTTAAAATAGAAACTGTACCTCAATGCCCAAAATTTTCCTGGATATATCTGCAGATATGTCGACAGCGAAGGATTTAGCTGCATCAAGGATGGGACGATACCCAGTACAGCGACAAAGGTTGCCATCGAATGACTCTTCCAGTTCTTGCATTGTCCTGTGTGGATTTTCTTTTAACAAACTGAAACATAATATTGTATGATATTTTGGTTATTGTATTTTTACTTTCATAATTATTTAGAACTGATAGAAAGAAAAATATTGGTATAAGTAGACTATACTCGTAGGAAATATTTGGAGCAGTCAATACTGGATGTGATCAGACAATTTGCTTCTATAATTAATTGAGTTTAACAATAGTATAAAACAATAAAACTAAACCTAACACCAATTAAAGAACACCAGTACTGAATATGATAACGCTATATATGGTACATGCGATGTTGAGGACTTCCATAATTTTCTTATAATATGTCCTGTACTGACATAGTTTAGGATAAAGTTTTCCCAATTAAGATTATTAAAAGCAGAAAATTACACTAATAAGCTGCATAATTGTATACTAAATCCTGATTGAAGAGATATATTTTTAATCTGGATTATTGAAATAGTTGTAAGTTATGTATGTACCATGTACATACTTATCAATTATTTAAGAAAATAAATTTGTAATTATTATTGTTTGGCCTAAAAGAAATCAAAAGGAAGATTGAATTAATTTCATTAATATTGCATTAGAGTGATTTTTTACTTTTATGTAATTTTTGCCTTTGTTGTTTTGATAATGTTGGTCTTTTTATAAAACAAAAAGAAAGGCATTTGCTATGTAATAATTTATTAAACTATGTAAAGACTATTATTATTAATATTATATGATGACAGTAACTTTGTGCTTGTGTGTAGTGGAACTTATACTAAAATGTGTGGGAAAGAAAGAGGAAGGATAGCCTAAAGTGCAAAAAGTTGTAAGCCAGAAACCACAATGGTTCTTTTCTCACTTGCCGAGTTATAGTATACTATATTATGTTAAAGCGGGCTATTCAGGAGCCAAAATGATCCGATCTAGGTACCCAATTTTTCAGTACAACCGTGACTGTCATGGCTCCTACGATGTTCAAAAAGTTAAAGACTTTTTCCGTATCTCCCTTAAAGAGAGATGATCAAAGTGCATATGTCCTTGCATTTTCTTCAAAGTATCCTGACGAGAAACTTTTGGACATTTTTGTTAATATGTTTGTATAGATATGAAAGGGGCAAACAATAAAATGTCTCTTTTTTTTTAGAACATACTTCTTGTTAAGCAAGGATTAACTCATATGAAACAATCTTTTCATTAGTTTTAGAGAAACAATCCAGTTTTAGAGAAATCAGCATTATGTTTAGAAAACAAAATTCATAATGATGCCAGTGGAATGATGAAATGCATGCTTTTAATCAAGCATAAACTATGATTTCACAGTTATTTTGTTTGTTTTACTCTTAAAAATGTATACTTTTTAGCAATACAGTATAAATAAAGCTTACATTTACCAAATTTAATTAAAAACATATTTTTCACTATTCATAGCATAGGTAGTAATTGTCATATATTTTTAGAAAATATAAATTACAAAAAATAATACAAACTTTAATCCTCTGAAAAAAAATAGTATCAGAAAATAATTTTTGAAAAGTAATAAATAATATTGAATAAAGAAAACCTATTTGGACGCAGTCAATTTTCATTTGAAATATTTGATTACAAAAATAAAACGTGCAAATCCGATGTTTTTTCTTTTCGAAAATAAAATGTTATATACTTTGTTTTTATTTAAGAAATGTAATTTTATACCCAAATTAATAGTATTTAAACTTTTAATATAGTTTAATGAAAAATTTATCACTAGTTTGTAGGTTAAAATATGTTTAGGTCTAGTTATATTGTTTTTATAAATTTAATACAATTTGTATATTGTTGTATTTATTTGTGATGTTAAATACGTGTAATACAGTGTAATACAAAATATGTTGAATAATTCATTTCAGTTGGATTTTTAACTAAACACAGTTTTAATTATTAATTGAAATTCCAAAACAATGCAAAGTAGTTTTTTTGTTGTTTTGTTTACATTACATTTCAGAAAAATGTAACTTTTATAATAATAGCCAAAAAGGGCTTTCTATCATATTGTTAAGCCCAAAAAAGGACCAAAATCAATAAAATTGGCCTCCCCTTCTACAGTTTTTTAATTAAAAAAAATTGTGTTTAATAGGCCTTCTCTTTTAAATTTTGCAAAATTCCACTTTCAAGGAATTTTTTAAGATGGTACACTACTTTGATATCTGTGTTCAATTTTCGAATTGTGCTTCTTATTAACCGTGCAAGTTTTAGGTATTTGGGTTTATTTTTAATATAATGACAGTTAAAATAAAATGATTACCTGTACATATTCATAACCATGCCAGGAGAGCAGAAGCCACACTGACTACCATTAAAGTTGGCCAGCCTGGTTTGTGTTTTGTCATATCCAAGTTTCTTGTTTCCAATGCCTTCTATAGTTGTTACGGCCATTCCGTGACACGCGAACACAGGAAACAAACACTGAAACAGATAGTGACTAAACAAATTGGGTGCATAACCGTTCTATAAAATACAGTCAATTATAAACCTACAAGAAATTTGTGACTCAAAATATTTAGGTCTTGCTATCTATTTAACGAAGGTTCTAATTGAAATGGCCACACATATTCATAAAATTTAATTATCATGTTCTGTCAAAACTTTATGTATTGTACTACTAAGGACCAAGTATTTTATATTAAACTTATAAGTCCGATTGTGGCAGACCACCAGATAAAAGAGTTATTCATAAACAGAGATAGGCTACAGGGTGTACGAAGAGTGTACAAGGAAAATATAATTTTAAAAGAGATGCACAATTTTTGCCTAATCATATAATTCAAATGGCAATAAGTATAAGACTTAATATAATTAAATTGAAAATAAAGTCATTTGAATGTCAAAAATTAAGTATAGATCATGAAAACATCAAGAGGTAGACAAGCATTGGGAAAATTAAATGAGTTATGCCGAACACAACTAAATCTTCATACCAGAATTTAAATTTCCTGATATTCAAATATGTCTCTATTTTAAAACTTTTGGTTTTAGATAATTAAAGCAATACATAAACTGATATTATATATATTATAACCATAAAATATATAGGTAACAAGTAAATTTTATTTGACAGGGTAAATTTTATTTCTGATTAAGATAAATATGTTAAATACCATGTACTAAATTTAATTTTTCAAATTAACTTTCTCTGATAGTTTAAAACTATTATGCCTAACACTATAATATATTAATGGCGTAATGTAGGTAAATTATTTTCTAAAATTAACGCATCCCATTAAGATGAGATATTAGGAAAGTTTATGAGAATGTGTGCTTTAAAAGACGTTATTGCTCTTATAAAACTAATAACATGGCCGGAGTTAGTTCTGCCAAAAATGTTGCACAGAATAGAAAGTGACAAAGTTACCAATACTATTTTGTTAGAAGCTGGCATATCAAAATGGATCAAACACTCATGGATTGGAAAATATTTGGAAGAGCATTTTCATATAAAAGTAATGTCATTTGTTGATCATTCTTTAAATTTAGCTCCTCAAGTCTCCACAGATGATATTCCTTATGTTGAACAAAAATGGGTTGATGCACACGGCAAAAAAGCGTCTCACTCAACACTATTTTTTAGAAAAACAAGTATTAAATATATAAATTAACTGTGCATTATCACAATCTTATAAATGGAGTGAATTTTTAATTGATTGACTAAAGTCTTCCACTTGTTTCATGATTTCTGTACAGACTATGAATAGAAGAGTTAAAGGCTAGTTATCAGTTTTAATAAATAAATATAAGATGTCAATTGGAAGCTACTATAATTTTTTAGCAGTTAAAATATAGATTGTTTTATAATATGTCTTATAAATCACTCATCACTGGTTTGCGGGTTCAGCAAAAAATTATATAATAGTAATTAATTACTACTCGCTGACCCGTTCGAATATTTCGCAAGTTCGGAGTAGGCCTACATTTACCTGATTTAACAGGTTGATTTAATTCAGTTAATTAAGTTTATTTATTTACATTGGTTTATAAATAACAGTTTCCCTATACAATCTTACAGTGTAAACAATCTAACTAACAGCTGTCATGCTAGTTAAACAGATGGTTAGTAGATGGCGCCTTTCATTAGGAACATACAGAGTATAATATAAAAGTTTTTTAAATCTATTTTTGTTATTAAAACATGAATTTTAAGCTGTTTGTCTATTTTTCCCGTGTAGTGGTTAAGGAAAGCTTTAAAATGATGCCTCATTCATGTAATTTGATGATGTATTAAGGAAGTTATGGCGTACCTACAAAAATATAGTCTTGAAAAATAATATATGCGATAATATTAATCTTCCAATGCCAAAACACTTTTTGATCACTATGTCTAAACTTCATACGTATAAATATAATATTCGTTTAGTGACAATTATTAACTTGCAAGATATGTTGATGATAAAATAGGTAGTTGTGTTACAAGCAATTAAATCTCACTGGACTATTTGTTGATTGTTTAGTAAAATAACTTACTGAATTAACAGACACGATTTTCTGCTGTTGAGTGACAGGATCGATGAACTGTAGAGTGACCAAACATATCCCGCACCCTCCTTCCTGACACATGAACTTTGTCCCGGGTAGGTTAGCATACTCTCTGATGTATGTATTGAGTGATGTATCACCAGGTACTTCATTTGTGACTGTAAAATAACATATAATTGTTTTTCGTACTTTAAACTCACTAACCCTTTTAATAATAATAAGCTTTCAATTTTTATTACAATGTAAAAGACTTGGGTGCATTTATCGTAAAGGATTACATATTATACATTAAGAAGGCTGTAAGAAATCAGATTTTGTTTCCAAAAAACAGTGTAAAATATAGTCAAACAATTTAAATGAAAAAGTCTTTCCTATAAAATATACTTTCCATGTCATATTTAATGCAATTTGATTAAAATATATATAATGTAAAACTGCATTTTGCCAACTACATTCGATGCATAAAATATAATGGCTTAGTGCATATATTTTAGGATCTTAGGAGGGCTTGTTTGACAACACTCTAGTCATAACCAATAAACTCCACTTATTAACCAATTATATCATTTTAAAGCACCGCATGCGTACTACAGTTTTTGTTTCAAACATTTCTTGTATTTCAACTGTGTCGAAACCAGAGAAAAATTGTTTAGTAAAAACAAAAATTTTTAAGTTTGTAAAAGAATTCTTTCAACTAAACTTATAATGTGGAACAAAAAAAAAAAAAAACAATCTTTTAACTCACTACAATATTATTTATTATTAGTCTTATGAGTGATTGATCAAAACATTTTTGAAGTTTTGAAGGGGTGGGGGAAATGCACAAAGCAATGTTAATATTTGTTAACAACTTTTATGTTGTTGCAATAATTGAAGTGTAGAAACTCTCTGAGGGTGATGAGCATGTCATTAAAATGTGCTAATATAATCATAAACTGTTGAAAAACTTTTCTTAGTTAGGCATACTATTTAATAGTTTGTGTATTTTAAAGTTTCTTTATGTTCTATATATGCTAAATTATTAAATTATACATTTGTATAGATAATCATACACTGCTTGCTTTTGTAGTAGGTAGGTGTAGAAAGCTTTAGAATTAATAATGAGGGCCCTCACTCTTGAAGTTCTATTCAGGTGGCATTGTCAAGCACAAATTTGTAAGTGGATGGTTAATCACATTGAACTTATAAATACTCTACCCGAATCGTAACGAGAGAAACCGCATTAATTCCAGAATCAGACAGCCCACTTTACAGCATCTTGTATGGCATACAGCATGGTTCAAAATGGTCATCTGGTTCTGAAGATTTTGCTTAACAAATAAAGATTTTGGAGAAGACTAACCAAAAGTAACATCATGTCAACTGTTACTCAAATTAATTATCGTTGATGCTACAGTAATATTTTGGGCAAAATCTCTCATACGATTCATTGCTTGGGATAAGTCCTTACCTCCTAACATTACAGACAAGTTAAACAACTTTTTTCGAAGCTCCATCAAAGAAATATGGAACTATGAAATATTTAAGAAGAAATACAGATGTTTTTTCTTGCTTCAAAGCACTTATAGCTGCACAGATTCTTAGTTTCATCAGAGTCTGTTTATAATGCAGTTATTTATATATAGTTTATTTCTCAAAATGTACGCTGCCAACTCCTTTTAGTCATGTCTCTTGTTAACGCACTCAAGAGATATCACTCCCTCGACTTGAACCTTTAGAGCTCATCTCTTAGCTAAACTTCTGACGTATGGTGTTTCTACTCTATCAAAACAAAGGCTATTAATGTTAGCTCGCTTAGGGTGTGGTCTGATTCGACGGTTCTCAATAACCCTACAGATTAAATGTGTTTATAGCCAATAAAGTATAAGAAATGCATGACTGAACACCAGCTCATTTATGGTTGAATGTTTCAACCCATCATAACCCAACTTGTGGTGACATAGGCCCACCTTGGCTTTGTTTAATAGACAATTTGTGGCCGAAAACATTTTGAGACAATTAAAGATTAAGCCATTACCTGAAACTAGTCGAACCTGTCCATGTATTGGTAATGACACAACACCAGCGGTTTACTCGTAATTTTTCCAGTACCGGAACGGTGCAGAAGTGACAGAAAAGGGGGCCCGGAAATTTTTTGAAATTTTCACTTCTAAAACCCCTACTTTACATATCTTTGGTGAGTTTAATGGTGCAGATATTATGCTTACTTTTATAAGGAAATGCACGCATGTATAATATGCAACTATTTTTGTACTTGTATATAGAACATAGAAAATTTTAGAAACACATACTATTTTAAGAAAAAATTGGTAAAATCTCTCTTATTTAGCCAATAGCCTTATCAGAAATTTAAATCCTCGATAAAAGACTATAAGCCTAATCACATATTATGAATATCAAGAAATGAATTTTCTAATACAAAACAATTAAACACAAGCAAGCTTATCACGAGAACAAAACACAACGTAGACACTTGTTGGTGAATTATTCTAACAACACTCAAAAGTCACAAAACTAAACATCACAGTGTCAACGTCAAAGCGACCAGCCACTTTTTAGTTTTTGACAGTTCGCGAGAGTTAGCATGTACCAGGCAACCTGCTAAATCGGTGTTCAGGTTATCTGAAACTTAAGTCGAACTTGTCCATGTATTAGTAATGGCACAATACTTAAGTTTTACAAAAATGTTCTTCATGGAGATCCCTAGAATGAGGATTGCTTACGAACTACGATTCATGACAAATACAAAGCGAAAAGGTAAAGTGAGAGTCACTAAAACACTAAGAACTAAAAAATGTCAGGATCAATCTTAATAATGTTTAGTTATTTTTTTCTTTTAAATGTGGTATGAAATAGCTCATTTGTCCCATGCAGCCGTCTGTCCTGAATCCACCTCTAGGTAGGCCAAGTCTGGAGAAATGTGATAAATTATTTCAAGAAATAGGGTACAGCAAACTGCATTCAAATTTATAAGATGGTATACAGAAGTTATTTTTATATCTTGCACTCAACTAAGTTGCAAATTTACCTTATATTTCTGCAAGCATACACTTATTATTTATGTTTATACTAACCTGTATAAACAGTTCCGTTGATCGAAAAAACCACAGAATTTCCCCAGCTGAAAACAAATTAAAACGGTCGCCATAGTTAATAACTCGCATTGAATACTAAAATAAAATATGATTAAATGCATTATATATGTTTCTAATGATGTAAATCTAAACCCAATTTTTAGATTTTGGTGAAACTTGACTTACATGTAAAACTTATGCTACCTTCAATAGTTGTTATGAGTGTAATAGGTTTTATGTATATTAGCACTACTGTATTTATATCGGTTAAACACAGTGGCGGATTAATGAAGTTTTGTGGGGGGCGGTAGTATTTAAAGATGTAAATTCTGTGGGATCTGGGGTCCCAGGAAAAGGGGCCTTCCTGTGGAAAAATAAAAAAAAACCTTCTAAAATTGGTTTTTTAACCATCTCTAAGTAAAATGAATTTATTTGGATCTGTTTAGTTTTGTGACAAATACATACAATACAAAAGTAATAAACAGTTTTAAAAACCAAATAAATATAAATAGTTCGGGGATTTGTGGTTAATAAGGCAGTAAGTTATAACGAAATGCTCCCTAGTTTTGTGATGTCAGTTTTGTTGTTTTTGGTGTACTTGTTTTTGTTTTTGTCAGTTTTGATGTACTTGTTGTTTTTATTTGAAAAAAATAGTTCTTAGTGAACTGTCATCTTCATATGCAGTTCGATTATCTGCAGAATTCTTTCCTCTTCACTACTGCTCTGCCCTTTTAGTACTGTTCACATCAGTGTAGCCATCAAAAACTACTGTTATTTCATGGCCAATAGTGCTTCTTGACATTATTATTATTATGCCTTTATTAAGGCGAGTCCATCTTACATAAATACATTACAGTGGGGACACATTGCTGGCAAATAGAAGCAAAGTAGACTTAAGTGTATTTTTTAAATAATTAATAGACCTTCATGTGTAAAATGCTAAACAATGAGAAAAGTTTCCTATATGTATTTTATGCTTGAATAAATTTACAAATTTAGTAGAAAGTCTCGATTTTTAAAAATTATTTTAATTTTCTCCTAGCATTATTTCCAAAACAATAAACCATTAAAAAATTACTAGGGCATTTTTAAATAAGAATTTACTCTAGTTTAATTTTAAATATGATTATTTTTCTCTAAACTCAACATTTTCCGTGACATTTAAGAAAAATAGGTTCAGAAATGTATAATTGGTTTGTTCAACCCGTCATCCTATACCAACACAGTAAACACAGCAATATTTTTTGTAGATTTGTTGTCATTATCTTTAACTTAGCTATTATCCTTCATCCGATTGTTTTGAAAGGTATTTTTTGTTACTAGTAGTTCTGAGACCTCGCTCGTTGAAATAACAGACATGGTTTTAAAGGACTACAACTAATTAAATGCGATGCAACGCCAATCTCGGCTCCCCCTCCACAACTGACTCACAGTCACAGCGGCCACACTGGCGACGCTCAGAAAAGAGCAAGACAATAGGTAGCATTCTCTCTCTCCATAAAATTATAAGATTTTATGAAGATTTCTAAAGAATAAACGTATAAAAACATTTTTTAAATACAAAAAACTTGGATGATTTTTAACAAATTTGTAGTTTGCAACCATTTTGTGTGCTTACCGTTAGAGATACGAAACAAATCGAGGAACCAATTTTGTAGAACTTCAAATTTACTACTGCAAAATGTTATTAGTTTTTCAATTCGACTTACGGTTAAGCCAAAAACTGGCTTTGGAAAAAAGCTTACACAGAGAAACGGTGCGGCCGCCATTTTAATTTTATTTAAAGGGTTCAAAATGAAAAATGGAAAAACCGTATACATACAGAGCTCGGCCTAGGAATAAGGAACATTCATGCAACAAATGAGTCAGTCAGTTCCAAGACTCACTAACTCCAAAAATTACGATTTTCTGTTTTTTATACCACCTGTTAGGCGATACTGTATTACATACACTGGAGCAATTTGTTTGTTCCAAAACTCTTTAATACCATTATAAAATCTATTTAAAAAGTGGTCACTGCAACAAAACTCTCTAATTCTAAGCACCTTACTGCTCCAAAACTCACTAATTCTTGAATGACTTACCACTGCTTCAAAACTCACTAATTCCCGTACTGTTATCACTACCAATAGCAAAATACTGTAACAAAACTACCTAAGTAGTATAATGTGGCTTTAGTTCAAATCAAAATGATTGTAATCCATTATCCAGTTCCTGGGCATTTTACATCCCTCCAGATAGGGTGTTTGGTGTTCTCAAGAGGAAAGTAAGGAAGTTGGAAACGATTGTACACCCTGATGAGTACTTTAAAATCGTCAAACACGAGGCCTTAATAATACAGGAAAGATTCAAGAGGAGATCACTTACCTGACTTAGGGAAGTCAAAAGGTATTACAAAGAGAGGCTGCAGGATCGACAGAATTGTTGCTATAGCAAAACCCAATCATGTTACCGTCAACCCCAAAAAGCTAGCAGATGTGAACAAGCTTCTTAAAAAGCACTATTTTGAAGACTGGAGAAGCCTGGAGTCCCTGAAATTCTACGTAGATCTTTTCAACAGGAAAAACATCCAAGGGCCTGAACTCAGTGAAGGCAATGAGGATAAAGAAGAACCGATGGACGATGGAATTATAATCTTAGAAGGAGACTTTGTAGTATAATATTTGTCACGTGAATTTCATATTAAAGCCTATAATTATCTGGACATTGTCTTAAAAAAAATGAAAAATGTAATCTTTTTACAAATATATCAGACATTTATTTAAAATATTTTGGCTTTTAATTTACCTTTCTCATAAAATCCTCAAAAGTCTTTATGAAGTGTAACAAACTATCTAAATCCATTCATTACTGCAACAAATCTATTCAAATATGTAATCCTATTCCAAAACTCTCTAAGTCCATATCTAAACATATTTTTTCTTATAATCCCTAAAAAACGCATTTAAGACTTTGTATCAGGTGTGTTCTGGTTGTTTAAATCAATACAGATTGATGTATTATTTGTTGGTCTTGAGGGTACTTTGGTTTAGCTGTAACAGTTTTTTAGCCCGCCTGTCAATTTTGGTAAGATGGAGTTAATAAGTTTTGGAACTGACTGACTCAAATCATGACAATCGGTCAAGGCGTTTGGCCGTAATCTTGAGACAGACACACAGACAAAATGCTGAACGGTCGAGCTAAAACGGAGACCTCGCTTCGCTCGGTAAAAAATGTACGGTTTTTGAGTCATTTTCAAACAGCCACCATTTTGAAACGCATGTTTGGATTAAATCACTTATTTCTTTTTTAGATATATCATTGTTACATTTAGTTTAACTTCATGCCAAGTTTGAACTCAGTCAAACCGTTCTCTAGAAATGAATTATTTTGTTCAAAAAACCAAATGGCGGATATCGGGAAATAAAGCGTTTTCAGGCCTGTGTTTAAATGAACTTTTTTCTTCCTTTTTATATGAGGAATCATATCCCAAAGTCCTGAAAGTTTTTTTACACCCTGTATATATTAAACTTTTATTCTACTCGTTTGTCGTCCCCACTACAATGGCAGCTGCTCCTGCTTTCCCAATTTTAAATTCAAGATATTTGTCAATTATTTCTAAAAGTTTACTATTATTATATAGTACCTGGAGACCGAGCTAAAGCTCGATTATAAGCAGGGCTATGATTTCAATAATAAATATTGGATTATTGAGTTTTGAGGTTAGGCCTATAACATTAAACAACTAAATAAAGGGTATATACAACATTAGGCTTACCTGTAATAAAAATACAGTTTAAAGGATTAACCACAATCTCAACGCTATGCCCCAGAAATAAGTCAGGCCTAAATTAAAGTATTATTTCAATATCGATTTATTCCTAGGGCCTAGTTCGCTCACGTCAATAACTACTATTATTGCAAATTTCCGTGAACATCGTTTAGGTTAGGCCTATAACATTAAACAACTAAATAAAGGGTATGTTTATTATGTATTCGTTGCCATGGTAACTATAAATAGATACAACATTAGGCTTACCTCTAATAAAATATACAGTTTAAAAGAAAGCAGATGATTATTGTAATGGCATTGAAAACATTTGCATCAGCTGTGCTTTGTATTGTTTAAAATGGACAAATTTCACTTTTTAATTTAATAAAAAGACGTAGAAAACGAATTTTCCCAGACTGGTGACCATTTCCAATCGATTTCTCGTGGCCAAAAGCCTAATATAAAATCAAAAAATCAAAAATCCTTAGACGGAGATTCCAGATCCATTTAGCAGACAAACAATTATCTCTCGCTTTAGAAGATAAGATTTATTACTTTTAATTTAGAACTATAATTTACTGATTTCTGAAATTTTAAAAAAATATATAGGCCTATATATTTTTTTAAAATTTCAGAAATCAGTAAATTATAGTTCTAAATTAAAAGTAATAAATATAGGCCTAATTCTGCATTATTTCTATTTATTGTATTTATATTTTTTGTTATGTTGGTTGCACGACAGGTAAGGGGATGTTACACTAACAAGGGCATTTAAAAAAAAATGTTTATTATATATAGTTATACTATTTTTTGTTGTAAGGGATAGGCTTGTGTAAAAAAATAAAAAATTTAACACTTCACTTTTAAAAATTTTATATTAGATAAAAAAATTAAAATATCGGCAGAGGTATTTCAAAATAGATATTTCTTAAAAAGCACTGATGGATTTTTTTAAATGTTTGTGTTATTTTAAAGAGTACCGTATGTCTTTTTGAAGTTTAGGTAGATTTATCGTTGTGCAATGTACGGTTTTTGTATGAACCAACTTAATTTTTTTTAATTTTTACCTAAATTTGAAGAAAAGAACGTGCAGTATAAGTGGTAAACATTTCAATCTTGTAGTACAATTAATTATTTAGAAATATATTTTTTCGGAAAACTGGGATTGAATTAACGCTTATCTTATCTAGTAGATTAGGCTACATTGACACAGATAACTGGGTAATTTAAGTTGTAAATGCGTATATATCACATAGGTCCTTTAATTCCATCTATAAATAAATATATTATTAAACAATTCATTGCCTACATTTACCAGAATAAACTAAATAATATTGATTGATATTTACAACAAAAATAATAGGCCGAAATAAAAAAGTTCAAGTCCCGAAAAGAATATTCTTTCTCAGAAATGTTTTTTCTGGTATAAAAATGCAGGTGAATCATGACTTGTATTTTCCTTGTGCAGGAAGACATGTAGAACAAAATTACCTACAAATTTCGAAAACATTTAAATTTTGGACTATTTTTAGAGTAACATTAAATTAAAATCTGCGAGAAAATAAAACTATAAACTTGAAGCAGTAAATATACTGAACAATCTGATAAAAGTCTAAAACGTACCGTAATAATAATAAATATAAATATATTAGCTCAATCAGTCAAAGTTATTAGGCTACACATAATATACATTATTACGATGTTATTACTTATCATACAAACAAATTTATAATCGACATAACGTATAAAAAAGAAAACGTTTTCTTAAGCAAAATTCTGAAATCGCATTTTTTGTTCCGTTACACATTACGGCCTGAAAAAAACCCAATAAATCTAGTAAACAAAAAATATTTACCCTTCCAAGGCTGGGTTCGCTTTATCACCTACATTAAGAGCCATTTTGTTAAATAAAAATAATACTGAATCACTTTATTTAGTTGACAAACAGCAAAATATCATTGCTGCATTAGTTCATTATTTCAAGACACAACCAGTGTTACCAATCTTTCGTCATTGTTTATTGTGCGGAATGTAAGCGTAAACAGCTAAGCGTGGGGAATACTGACGGAGTGAGTGTACGATATTTAGGTTTACACAAATCTACTAAGTTTAAACGTGTACTTAATATGAAAATGAAGGTTTTGTAATGTAAGTAGGCCTAGAAAGATAGATCACAGAACATTTTTTACAAGAATTTAAGTAGAATTCCATCGTTGTTTTTGGTTTTAGAATTGTTGTGCCCGCGTATGTTGCCATGAAAAAACATTTCATCAAATAATCAGTTCATCCGATAATCCCGCTGTCAAAGGCTAAGAAAATGTTTTTTTTACAAATATCAAAAACGGTGAAAAGGCCTACCTCAAATATAATGTCGGTTACTGATTTTAACCTGAAACAATTTCACTAAATGCAGAGGCTTAAATATCGCAGTGTTATATTCCACTGATTACAATCAGTGGCACACCGAGGATTTGGCTTGGGGGGAGGAGGGTAAAGCTCAGGTCAGAGTATAAAGGTACTGTATATATATTCAATAAAATCTAAATGGATGGAAGTTTTTTTAAATTATCACAAATTCCGAAATATTATATCTTTTTTAAAGTGAATGGTAACGGGCTTGCGTCAGACCAGACAATAGTGCAATATAAACATTCTTTCCGCTAGATCACCCAACACTAACCTTGAGGGACGGTCTAGGCAGCACCCTAGCGCGCTGCCTTATTAGTGTTATACGAGACTTTATAGCGCCGCGTTTTCAACGTCGCGTTAACGTTGGTTAATTGGGTAAATGGAACTACCGTGGGCCATGTTATACGAGCCCTATCAACGCTGGCAAATCTTCGTTAACCGGGCTTTGAGCATTGCTAACGCGGACTGACGTGTTAACGACGCGGCGCTATCAACACCGAACCAAGTTATACGGAGCGCTGTCAACGCGCACTAGCAGCGCAGCTACCAGAGAGGCTAGTAGCATTGAAGAAACAACTGTTAAAAATATTTGATATTATTGAAGAAACATTTAAGTACTCCGCAAATAAGACAACAATGAACAAATCATTTAAAAGACAGCATATTTCTTTGTTATAAAGCAATTCTTTTAATTAAATATGAAGCTAATTTGTTTACGTAATTACGATTTTCTTTTTCCATCATTGATCTCTAATTTTATTTCTTTGAATGTACGTAATAATGATATTCTTTTTTAAACGTTAACCTCCAACTTAACTTTTTGTGTCCACTTCAATAATATCAAATTTTAATTATAAATTATAATTACTTTATGTTAAAATAAAATGCTTACTTTTTTTCTAGCTGGCATAATTACCTGGGGACAAGTGATTTACTATATTACCTTAAAATAACAATATGTACATAAACGTTATTCCCGTATCAAACAACTGTACTTCAGGAGTCGCGGCGCGGCACCTCCTCGCGCTCATTTAAAAGACGATTTCATAATGATGTAATCATTTTATCACAAATCGGTGAATTGGATAGTTTAGACACAGAGTAAGTAATACCCAGAGTGCTCGAAGCATAGGAAGATGTGTTTCGGTAATTTCATTAATATGTTAGCTGGCCGCTGCAGAGCGCGACAAGCGATGTTAGCTAGCTAACGTTGCCAAGTCATGCAGCCAACACTCGGCCCAGTGTCCTTTTTTGTCGCCGAAGTGTTTAACTCTCGAATGCGTAGTGTTAAGGCTCGGCTCTCCACATTCAAAAATTGGGTACCAATTTCAATGTTAAATAACCAAAACATACCTTCACTATTAAGCATATTTTTGTGCTGTTTTTGTTAAAAAACGAAAGCTGTATTTTTTTTTTTAAAGTAAAATAGATTGTGGGTGTTGATTGCTAAGGATTTTTGCAATATCTATCTCTTTTTGCAACTGAGTAAAAAATTAATAAAGTTTACTGTTTTTTACTATTTATATCATACGTTTATGAAAACAATAAAACGGTTTTTGAAAATGTATTCGGCAATCAACATCCGCATATGACAGTACTTCAAAATGAAACCAAATTTTTAAATTTATTCCACGAATTAACGGAAAAAATGACTTATTCTGTAGCATTGCTCTTATGGGAATAAGATTCAATTGGCGGGCAGGGAAGCGCCCCCTTAAAGTGCGTAATGTCATTTTAAAACTTAATATTTTTATAGTTAAGGTTTCTTTTACATTCTTTGTTTATTTGTCATAACTATTATTAATTTTTAGTTTTATTTATATACGGCTAGTACTATAACTTAACTATATAGTTAGATAACTTTAAACTGTAGTTTTATGTATTTGTACAGTACTATGATGTTCGTTTTTAACCGACTTCAAAAAAAAGGAGGAAGTTCTCAATTCGACCTGTTTATATGCTTTTTTTTATGTTTGTTCAGCGATTACACCGAAACTAATGGACCGATTTCGATAAAAAAAAATTTAATGAAAGAGGATCATCCCCCGGTGGTCCCACTCCAGTTTTTTAAAAAATCTGTCCAGAACTTAGCTAGCATTTGTCAATAAAGTACGTTATTTTGGCGGAAAATTTGAATTTTCCATTAGAATCTATATATATATAAAGCTGAAATACCACTGACTGACTCACTCATCACAGTAGCTTGAAAACCATACCTCCTAGGAATTGGAAATTTGGTACACATATGGCTCATAGGCTCTAGAGACGCACTAAGAAAGGATTTTAAAATATTTCGCGTTTAAGGGTTGAAACAACCCCTAAAACCATAAATATTGTTTGTTTTATATCTCAAAAACCATACGGCCTAGGAACGTGGAATTTGGTACAGAAATTGTATTACTCATAGGTGCTAGTAGCGCAGTAAGAAAGAATTTAAAATATTTTGCGTTTAAGGGTTGAAACAACCCCTGAAACCTTAAATATTGTTTGTTTTATATCTCAAAACCCATACGGTCTAGGAATGTGACATTTGGTACACATATTGCTCACATGTCTTAGATTTGCACTAAGAAAGCATTTTTAAATATTTAGTGTTAAGGGTTAAAACAACCCCTGAAACCATCAATATTGTTTGTTTTATATCTCAAAAAACATTCCGCATATTGCCATGGGGTTGGCATGCGAAGCACGCAATGCTTTGTGTATTGAAGATACTCCCAATATGCGGAATGGCTTCCGAAGCACGCAATGCATTGTGTATTGAAGCTACAACCAATATGCGGAATGGCGTACGAAGCATTTTGCAGCTATTCAGCACCGTCGTGAGTAGACCTATTTCCCAAATTGTTGGTTGAAACCCTAAAACATGGGCCTATAAACTTAATTTTGGAAATTTTCTCAACTCACGTCAGCGGTTCAGCTGCGTGTTCGAATTATTATGTTTGTTCAGCGATATTCCGGAATTAATGAACCGATTTCGATCAATCTTTTTGAAGTTAAAACTTCTGTTGACCCATTGAAATTTTTTTTGCGTGGGTATCTGAATGAAATCTCAAGTCACGAATCGTAACAAATATCTCACGACACGAATCCATTCAATTTTTCTCTATATTACTGGTTTATAGCTGTCGTACCACCTTAGTTCAGGTAAATAAGTAAAACTTTTGTATAACAGTCGTACCCGACTTCGGTCAGGTAAATAAGGAAAACTTTTTACAGCTGTCGTACCCGGCTTCGTTCAGGTAAATAAGTGAAACTTGTTTATAGCTGGCGTACCAGGATTCGGCCAGGTTAACAAGTAACACATTTTTTTAGCTGTCGTACCAGGCTAGTTCAGGTAAATAAGTATAACTTTTTAAAGCTGTTGCGCCCGGCTCCAGTCAGGTAAAATAAGGAAAACTTATTATAGCTGTCATACCCGGCTTCGGTCATGTAAATAAGGAACAGATATTTATATTTGTCATACCAATTTTTTTTATAGCCGCTGTACCCGTCTTCGGTCAAGTAAATAAGGAAAACTTATTACAGCTGTCGTACTCGGCTTCGGTCGTGTAAATAAGGAACAGATGTTTATATTTTTGTCATACCAAATTTTGTATTGCTGTTGTACCCGTCTTTGGTCAGGTAAATTAGGGAAAGTTGTTTTTCCGTCATACCCTTCATCCTTCATGTAAATCAGTAAAAAAATATAAATGTCGTAAAAGACTTAGTTCAGGAAAGTAAGTGAACCATTTTTATACCTGTCTTTATAGCTTTTTAGCTGTTTTTTTATAACGTTTTTAATAAAATAATAAAAAAATATTTTTAAAAAAACGTACTACTTAAATCGCATTATACAGTAAATACAAATTCATAAACACCTTTTAGGAAATAAATTTGTTTTCTTTAATCTTCACATTGCTCTAAAAATCAAAAAATAATAATTTAAAAAAAAATAAACCAACTTCAAAAAAACACAAAAACAACAAAATGCTGAAACTAAAAAGTAAAAAATAATTAGTATATTGAGCAAACGTAATTTATTCAAAGCCGATACAAACAAATTTTTGAAGTCGGTGCCAAATTTACCTAGAATTTAACACTATTTTAGTTCTTCTGAATCTACTACTCCTCAAATTTCATATCCATTTCTTCAATCGTTAAAATATACAATGATCGCTCAGAAATACGTCTTTTTCTCTTTTTTACCATTTTCCAAACGCTTATCACAAATTCACAAAACAATCATAACCAAATTTATTGAAATTTGGACAGGATGTCTGTCGGGTCAGCTGATAATAAAATATTTCTTAAAAAGGCAGTTTATTGAAATTTGTCTGGTTTAGCAAATATTTATGTTGGAAATTTGAGTCAACTAGGTATAAATACATTACATAAATGCTC
Source organism: Philaenus spumarius (assembly GCA_018207615.1). Lineage (NCBI taxonomy): Eukaryota > Metazoa > Arthropoda > Insecta > Hemiptera > Aphrophoridae > Philaenus > Philaenus spumarius. The sequence continues at coordinate 36,372 of JAGFPH010001319.1, read as the reverse complement.
ACAACGTCGTAAATTCATTTAGGCCTACATTTACACGAATAAAATGAATTCAGAGTTGTGTCACGCATTTAATCAACTAATATAAAAGTGAGTTTACGTCCGTACATGCATGTATGCGTACCTGAGTAACAAATAATATAACAGCTAATTTCACTAATAATTTGTAATACTTAAATAAACCCAGCATATATTATACTTTGGGGTTATGTTTACAACTCCAATCATTTTAATTTCTTGTAAACTTGATTTATTTAAATAAATTAATAATAAATTTGGCGCCGACTTCAAAAATTTGTTTATATCGGCTTTGAATAAATTACGTTTGCTCAATATACTAATTATTTTTTACTTTTTAGTTTCAGCATTTTGTTGTTTTTGTTTTGTTTTTTTGAAGTTGGTTTATTTTTTTCAAAAATTTATTATTAATTGAATGAATAAGTGTACTTTATTTTTACAAAACTTTAGACGCATTATACTAGAATTCCCGCTGCAAAAATTATTATCAGTGCACCAGTAGTCAAAATGCAATGAGATAGGAGTCGAGTCGAGTAGCAGTGCGTGCGTGCATTAGCTGTCCATCTCCTCTCTCTCTCACACACTGTTCAAAACGGCAACGTCGCTAGCCTCTTGGTAACTAAGCTCTGTTCCGACGCTACACCAGCGCTACAGTAAAGGCGAAACACATTTCCCTATACTTCGAGCACTCTGGTATTACTTATATCCTCTCTGGTTTAGATCAATTCATTGGCTACAACTTTTCCGCTAGAAGTTTGTTTATAACCCAAAAATAAAAAAATCCCTCGCTTAGTAACTTTTTCATGTCAGTCTGTGATAATTCTCAAATATTTTCAATTATTAAAATTCGAAATACCTGTTAAAATAAAAGTTTTTTATACTGTTAGAATCCGTACTTTATGTAGATTAAGAATATCTAAATTTTATTTTACTGAAGCCTATCCATCGAGTTACAACAGCGAGTTAACGACTGCGCACACATTACTGAAATGTTACCAGCTAGCGTGTATCAGCATGGTGACGTCAGAGTGAAACTGGCGGCACAGTGCCGAGATCAAAGAAACGGTTTAGCCCTTGTTATAGAGCCCTGGCGACAACATGGCTTTTCATGATCACTATAGTGCCTATAAAAATAATCAGAAATAAAATTGCGACTGGCTTTCCATGCATACTCAACCCCCTTCAGATCCCGTTCTAAAAGTATGATATCAAATTTTTAGTGGCGTCTTTTTTGAAGTTTGAAATGTGTACTTTAGCATGCATTCAATATTATACCTCTACAAATTTTATAAATACCTATTTTTTGAAAAATAAAATAAAATAAAAAACATATTGTTTGAAATCCCAAATTATTACTTTAAATGAAGTTAAATAATTTTATTAAACACATTTTTTAGGTGTATCTAGTTTACTTTTATCTTGAGACTTGAAATAAAGTAAATTGAATAAAACTAGGGTGCTTTGCCCCCTGCTCGCTCCGCTCGCCAACCCCCACCCCACCTCCTATCACTTCGCGATCTCCGGGGGGCCCCGTTTAACTTTATTTTTTCGACTTCATGAATTTGTGCGCCTGGAATTTATGCAATACGTCTTCTCTACGCAATACACGGCGCCTGGATGTTATGCAATGGTGACCGCTACGCAATATACGTATTTAATCTATTCTTATTACTTTATAATTATGAGAAGAAGAAGAAGAAAAACTTTTTTATATATAGAGAGAAAAAAACATTTAGTAAATTTTTTTTATATATTCATTTTGTGTGCTAAATATCCCATTTTTTCATAATTTCGAAGAACCAATGGCATTAAGATTACATTTTTATAATAATAAATATTCCGAAATAGTAAAAAAATAACATAGACAGTTTTAATATTTGATGTTATAGGAAAGAAACTGAAAATTTTAACATCTTGAACTACATAGGCCTATATATGGCGAGAAAGAGAGAGAGATAGACAATTAAAAGGGCATCCGCGTGGCCTTGAATCTTGCTCGAAACAGCGGATATGAGGGAATAAACACCTGCCTGTATAGTAGCTCCAAAATCTAAAGAAGTATATTATGATGATATTTTTACTTATGTGTGTGTCCTGTGTATATTGCTTAAGCGTAAACTACGCATGTGAACAAAATTTGAAAGGTACCAGAATAGCATTTTTAACGCCCATATTCCACAGTTACGCTCGTGAGCCTTGCCTTAGCACAGAGCGGAGAGTTATTTTGATAAAACTTTTCGATTTATTGACTTTTTACAATTAATTGAGATATTTATTAGTCTTTTGTGTATTTTGTAACTTTGTACTTTTATACATTTATTGAGTATTTATAAGTTTCAATTTTAAATACATAGTTCATCAAGGATTGATGACGTTACGGTATTTGTTTTTTAAATATTCATTTATATTCTTTAAGGTTTATCCACGCTCAATAAACAACAATAAGAAAGTTTTTTTATTAAAAAATAATTCAGAAGAAATAATTTTGGATAATTTGCTAGTTTTATTAGCAATATTTTTTCATATTGTTTGTTCTAATAATAATTACGTTAAACTTTAAATACATTTTCGTTTATTAAAAACAAAGTCGCATCTTTCATTTCATTAAAACTTTTCCCATTTATAAAATTATATATAATTTTTAATAATTTAAAATTAAATGTTAGTCATTTTTCCATTTCACTACTTTTTTAAAGAACATTTGTCTGAATGACAGCAACATTGGATCACCCATTTTGAATTTTTCATATCAAAATTGTTGTTATAGAATGCGATCACTTAATTTTTATAATTTCAAGTAAAATGTACATCGTTTTTGTACTTTTATTGGTTTTCTCACTTTTTTTAAAGAAAATTTGTCTGAATGACCGCCATATTGAATCAGCCATTTTTAATTTATCATATTAAAATGATTGTTTATGATTTCTACAATTAATTTTTAACAATTTCATGTTAAACATCAATCTTTTTTCCTGCTTTTAAAAGACAATTCTAAAAAAGTTTGAACAAATGGCGGCCATATTGGATTACCCTTTTTGAATTTTCAATTTTTGACTTCAAATTTGGATTCAGCACCCTCAAAAACATATTTTTATACATTTTGGTTAAAAAATATAAACATATCTCTGAGATTTTTCAATTTGTTTAAAAACATTGTTTTTGTTAAATAAATAATTAAAAAGCAAATTCCAACCAATGTCTTTTGGAGAACTTTTTATCTGATGCCATTTATAAGCTAAATCAAAAGCTATAAGTTCAAATACAACCTATGCCTACTTTTTTCCACATGATTCAGGATTTTGTGCTATAATGACTCACCTACATGCTTTGATAACTTGTATACAAATGTTCCTATTGACGAAACGCTTACATTATTTAATCAACATTTTCAAAACCATGCTGGCCTGTGCTACAACGCAATCACAGAATTATGTAATTGATAAGACAAACTCTCAAACAAAATTATTTCGAGTTCATCAATGAATACTTTATTCAAACAGAAGGCGTAGCTATGAGATCCCCTTATCGGGTTTCAGTATGTATCCATGTTCTTTATGGATACACACACGAGTAAAATTATGACTTTAACTTTTTTTCATGTTTTGTGATGTATTTTGTGTTCATGTTTAAGTGTTGTGTGAAATATTTTAACGATGTTCAGCTGAATTGAAACTTTGTGTAGTGAAGGATTTGATAATGGTCTGAACAAGAGAGATCAAAACTGGTCATTTACGAAAAAGGAATTAAGGAATAGGAATTGATGTTTTTTAAAAGGTACGTACCGGTACCTAAATTATTATTACATATCGCGAGTATCAGTTTACAATTTTGCGGACTATACACAGTGGCTGATCTAGATTTTAAGCGGCCCTGAGCCATACGGTATTCCGGAGCCCCATTTGGTTTGGGTAGAGATTGTCAGGTAGAAGGGGTGGTTTGGGGGTTCGTAATCTTTTGAGGCAAAATGGCAGCATTCGATGCTATTTAAGCGTTTTAAATTGACTCTCAAAACTCATGTATTCAGACTATAATTTTTTAGTGCCAATTTTTATGATTTTGTACAAAAGCAAATTTGTAGGTTATACAATCAGTGGCGTAATTACATTGATTGGCGCCTCCAAGCAGGTACAAGAACGGCACCCCATAAAAAACAAAAAAACTAAGTCGCAACTTGTCGGCTCTAGATGATCCCTCTCCATCCGTAAGCAATTCCACCCCACGGTCTTATACCTGGTAGTAATTAGACATTATTTTTACTTTAAATTTAAATGAAAGTAAATTAATTTAAGTAATCATTTAACTCTTTACATAACCAAACTATCTGTTGTTAGTATTGCAATTAAATATGCCAATGCTATGAAGTATCATACTCAAAAGAACATGCAAGCTTTAAGTTTAAACTAATT
>JAGFPH010001319.1:0-16951 GCA_018207615.1 Philaenus spumarius | reverse complement strand
TTACATAGCAAATGCCTTTCTTTTTGTTTTATAAAAAGACCAACATTGAGCATTAGAACAACAAAGGTAAAAATTACATAAAAGTAAAAAATAACTCTAATGCAATATTAATGAAATTAATTCAATCTTCCTTTTGATTTCTTCTAGGCCAAACAATAATTACAAATTTATTTTCTTAAATAATTAATTGATAAGTATGTACATTGTACACACATAACTTAAACTAACTTACAACTATTTCAATAATCCAGATTAAAAATAGATCTCTTCAATCAGAGTTTAGTATACAAATATGCAGCTTAGTGTCATTTTCTCCTTTTAATAATTTTAATTGGAAAAACTTTATCCTAAACTCTGTCATTACAAAACATGTTATAAGAAAATTATGGAAGTCCTCAACATCGCATGCACCATATATAGGGTTATCATAGGCAGTACTGGAGCTCTTTAATAATTGTGTTAGGTTTAGTTTTATTGTTTTTATACTATTGTAAAACTCAATTATGTAAGCAAATTGTCTAATCACATCCAATATTGACTGTTCCGAATATTTGCTACGAGTATAGTCTACATAAAGTCCTGCATCGTCTACTTACACCAATACTTTTCTTTCTCTCAGTTCTAAATAATTATTAAAATAAATACAATAACCAAAATATAACACAATGTTACGTTTCAGTTTGCTAAAAGAAAATCCACACAGGACAATGCAAGAACTGGAAGAGTCATTCGACGGCAATCTTTGTCGCTGTACTGGGTATCGTCCCATCCTCGATGCAGCTAAATCCTTCGCTGTCGACGTATCTGCAGATATATCCAGGAAAATTTTGGACATTGAGGTACAGTTTATATTTTAAGCCTATCTATGTATAAATTGAAACACATAATGAAGTGTACAGTATTGTGTCACATGAGATTTTGTATCTGATCTTAGAATTAATTGAGAAATAAGTTAATGTTTTACTTTTATAAAAGGGGAATTAGTGTTAGGTTAGCTTCTGTATACTTGGAAAAGGTGTGCCATATCTCCTGCCCCACAAAGCTACTGTTTTCCCCTCGTATAAACAAAAATTTTGTGTAACATTTTTTATTGGCCATTTTTAGTATTATTTAATGACTGTGAAACAACTATTAGGTCAATATGAATGGAATTTCCTTTTTGCACTTTAAGAAAATCAGGTAACTATTTATCAGTAAAACATGTATTCTTGTGGCTAGTTAACCTGATGTTAGTTTAATGGAAAATAATGAATGTAACTTTTTAACAAAAAATTACTTGTTATTTATTAACAAAACTGTATTCATGGATCATCTATGAATAAAGGGCCTTAAAAATAAGAAAATATTGTTTGATATCGCTTTATAAACCGCTGATGGATTGTTACAAACAAAAATTTTGATCCAAACAAAATACTTGCGAGGGACAATTTTAGAGCTTGTTACTCAGGAAGGGTGCAAGAAATTAGGTTTTGATTGCTTAATGAAGCATCTTGGCATAAGTATTAACTGTTTAAGAGAAGCGTGACTGAATTTAATCCAGTAAAAAAGCTACCGTGAATGTACAAATTTTGAAAGGATTTTTAAAAACACATACGCACACAGTTGTACATTTTCACTCCAGACTCAAATCAAGCAGTGCAATGTTAGTGTGGTTGCCTCATTTTAGCCTACATTTCATTTTATAATGAACAATATAATAATAATAATTTATTTTATAATAATCTTTATTTTGTGAGGGGAAGTTAGGACCTCTCTTCGACTTAACCTCGAAACAAAAAATACATTAAAATTCATATTACAAATAAAAATTAATAAAGAAACAAAACTACAAACAATAAATACTTCTAAAACATAATGAACAAAAAATAAATATACACATTTTTTTATATTCTAAGTAAAATGAAACTAAAAGTTAATTATGCTGCGCTATAATACATAAACACACTTACACTCTCAAACACACACACACATTCAAGAACATGCCTCAAATCCCGCCCGATCTCCCAAAATTTCCAAAACTGTCGCAGAATCAACAACCCAAAGCCTTCTTGAACTGAATGAGGTCATTGATGCATTTTAAACTCTCCGGCAATTATTTCCATAGCCTACATGCTGTCACAGTGAATCATATTTTTATTATTAGGAAAGAGATTCTGTTTGGAAATCATTGATTGTTACTGTATTACATTTAGATGATTTATTAAACATATTTTATTATTTACATAAAAATATTTTCAGGACATTTTACAAATCTGCCCTAACAGTGGGACCAGATGCGGTGGAAAGTGTAAAGACGACGGCGTAAGAGGTCCTTTCGATTGTGTGCAAAAAGAAGATGATGACGATTTTCACATCAAATTCTCTGACACTTCACTTTCAGAACCATTACTCGCCATGTCCTTGAGAGGAAGCACTTGGTACAAAGTTTCTACAGTGCAGGATATATTTGTATTATTTGGAATGATAACTAACTCGTACAGTTTAATTAGCGGGAACACTGCCAAAGGTGGGTTGTGTGCTTATAGTCTGTTGTAAAGTGTGTTTATATGTGTAAAGTAAATTTTTGTCTTTTCTGTTCCTAAGTAAATAAAACTATGAGGCATATCTAAAATCTATTTTGTTATTTTGCGCACTTTATACCAAACTACTGTACCAGTTTTGTCTGAACTCTGATTCTCTATTGCTTCTGATTGAAGAACCAATGTTCGGATTTTATATAATTTGCAATATATTTTTTGATAGAAGTGCTTAATGTTCTCAATTGTTATTAATTACAAGGTTGTTCAGAACATTTTAGTAAGGCTATTTTAAAAAGATGGAATTTATGTCGTAATTAAAAATATGAAGACCTAACGAGTTTTGGATTGGGATGGAAAAAGTAATACTAATATAACCAATTGGAAAGGAATTATTTAAAAGGCTTTTGAAAACAAAACTATGCCCTTTGGCATGTCTTTATAATAGTAGAAATAAGGTAATTTTCAGTTAATAAAAACTTATGAATAATAACTTGCCTGATTCACCTCCGCAGCGTTTCAATACAAATCTACTATCTCACACTATACTATAGCTAAACAGATCATATTAACTGCATTTTCTATTGGCTTTCTTGTCTCCTGGGGGGGACATTGGTGTTTTAGTACCGTTCACAAAATGTCTTCTAAAACAACTCATATTACCGTACAAATAGAATAAAATAAAGCTAAAACCAGAACAATTTGCTAGTACATTTTCTATTTGAAACTGAAAAGTAATGAATTTATTTCCAACCACAAAAAACAAATTATTATCTTGGAAATTGACTGATTACAATTTTCGAGTAGTTGTGATCATTGAACAAACAACTAACTAGTTACACAAACAAATATTGAGTTCAGTCTTTCTGAAAAGTTTCGTAGCAGCTTCCTGTAGCGTACAAACAAGAGATAGTGATTAAGGAATAAATGTACTTAATGGTTAAGTACGGTACCACAAAGTATGCTATTTACAATTTTTACACACAAAATTGGATAAACATTACTACAGTACTAATTTAATAATGACAATACTAAATTGAAGAAATAATTTTACAAAATATATATTTTTTAAAGTGCATAATTACAATTTTCCAGTAGTTGTGATCAATGAACAAAACAACTAACTAGTCATACAAAAAAATATTGACAGGGCACCGGCTCCGGGATTGTGCCGCGCTATGCGCAGAGTTTGATGTTACCAAAATGGCGGCTGGCCATGAGTCACTTAGTCCCCGAGCGTTGCGTCGGCGGCTGTTCAGTGTTCATCCACCCGCCTTCGTACTGGCTCTGCGACATTTATTATGCACTTTTCACGTGTTTTTTTATTTAAAAAACAAGAATCACCTTTTTTATTTAATAGCCAGGAATAACTTGACAAAAGTATTCACTTTCTTAGGCCAATAGACTTTTATTTACCAAGTAACAGAAACACAGCGATAATGTTATAGCTTTTTACTTGTACTTCTTATGTACTGTACTTTGTAATTCTTTATTATGCCTTACTTTTTCCTACAATAAAGAGGCTTTATCAGTGGCGGTTCTAGCCCGGGGCAAGGAGGCTACTCCCCCTTCCAGTATTTTTTTCAAGAAATTTTTATTAGGAGCTTTAGTTTGGTGACAAAAAAATATTTAATATGTTTTGAGACATTTTTATTCTGAAAGAAAAAGTTAATGCTGAAACTCAGTCAGTTTTGATTGCCAATGGCCAATCCCCTAAACATGATTGAACTGATGATAACAACGTCTATTTGAATATTTTGGTTATTCCTTAAACGTCATCCATACAGTCTGCTCTTACATCTCGTGGTTTTGTTTTTTTACTGTGGGGACTTGCGTAGAGGTAGGTGTGAATAACAAAAAAACTGTTTCAATCAACAGTTTAAAAAAAACAAACAAAAACGTACAACGTAAACAGTTTTTTTTTCAACAGATTTGAATTGGATAGTATCTCTTTTAATCTGGCGAAAGCGTTAAATCATTTTCAATGTGTATTAGAAAATTTTCATATTGAAATATCCTCTCAAGCTATGAAGTATAAATTACATCCTTGCAAAATTTGAAAAACTATAAGATTATTTAAATAAATCAAACACTTTATCAAGAAACAAACAATTTGTTCAAACTAAACAATGTAATGTACACATTTTCAGATTTAGAGTTTACATTTTACATTACATTTAGTAATTTACACATTTTAGATTTTTATGAATAATGACTGATATATTTAATGGATTCATTGTTTCTGTTTATTTATTGACACTGTTTTTTTATGTAAGTAGCTTTTTAGTTTTATGTTTGTCACCTTTGTGATTGTTAAACTTTCTTCTAAACTTTTAATGGCAGGCACGTAGCCAGAGGGTGGGCTTACAGGCTGCAGATTAGACTGTAATTTCTAATTTTGCGGAGCATAATAAGTAACGACCATGGTTATACAGATTTTTCCCGTTACATGGTCATACTACACGTGTGTAAGAAAGGCCGCTATATGGACTCATGGGAAGAGTTTGCTATTTATAAAGCGGCAAAAACAGAAAATAAACACCTATTAAACGACAAGGTTTCCTTCCCGGCAAATATTATGTTCGAAACGATGATAAAATTGCAGTGTTGTAACGCTTCTCAACCAAACAGTGATAAGGACTAAGGCAAAGGGAAGGGATAGACTCCAAACCTCGCCACGGCAGTCGTATTAAACGTTTTACCGTGACCGGTTAGCGTGATTAGGCCTAATCAATGTTTTTAATGTGTTTTTTGAAAAAGTTTTTTTATGTGTTTCGAGACGTGTTTTTGTGATTTTTGTTTTGTATATAAACTTTAATGTTTTGACGACCTCATGAAGGGAATTACTTTTAATTTATTTCTGTGATCTGAAGATGGGTACATAGTTTACCTGAAACCGCGGTAATCACAGAGTGATTTTAGGATTGGATAAGACAAAAAAACAGGTATTGTACCTATTTAATTTATTGATTAAATTTTCCAATCCGAGCTAACATGTTGGAAAAAAACCATTGTTTTTTTAGTTATAAAATTAACAAATAAGCCTGCTCAAAAAAGTTTTAGAAAATGAATTTTGTTCAATATTAAATTTTATTTGTCAAAAAAATATTACATCATAAACCATCAAAATTACAAGACAAAGAGTTTAATAACAAAATTAAATTAGTGCGCTAGATACTGGCGCGCACTTAATCGTATCTTTAACCTGCTGTTTAAACCTAAATTACTTGAGCTAATTAAATGAAAAAATATGTTTCATAAATTTAACTTATTGGCTCAAACTTTTACGACTACACCTCGTCTCTGACGAATAATAAAAAAGTTTCTCATAAAACAACTTTTTCATGTTGTACCAGTCTTAGATAAAAACGAATTAAACGAATCGGAAGCTATACTGGGCCACATAGACTGGACATGTTCAAAGACTTACATTTAAAACAAAAATCACCAAACTGCAGAAATGTCTCAGCTGATCACTTACAAATCATTATGATACATTGAAGTTAACTCAATAAAGGAAAAGCTAGATTGAATTTAGGTTTATTAACCAAAATATAAAAAATTTATATGCCCTTAGTAATAAAAATGAAAAAATTTACATGCCCTTAAAATACAGAAAAGATGAAAAAGGTTAGATTACAATTTAAGTTTAATTTTAAAAGTTCCCTCCCTAAAAATTTAAAAGTTGAAAAACCCTCCCCATTAATAATGATTACAAAGTTTATACAAAAATATTAATTAGACAAAATTACAAAAATTTAACATATAGTACCATGGATTTATTAATAAGTAAAATTTATGTCGTTGGCCAACTGTAAAGCTAAGTATAATTAAAATAATTAAAAAAAAAATGAAATTGTGAGACGTCTCTCTATAATAAAAGTATGTATATAATTTCTAAAAGAGTCCTTTAAGGACTGAGGTTCGAAAATTGCTATAGCTGCTCCTCCCAATATTATTATTAAGTATAAAAGACATATATTAAAAATTATTCATTTGTTACAAAACATAAAAGTACACAGCCTATTCAAAAAAGTTTCTTATAAAGTTCACTGCAGATTTTAGAAGATATTGTATTTTTGGTTCATAGCTATTTTAAAAGGAAGGCACTGTCGCAGAAAATAATCATTAAAGTTGCATGTTGTAGTTGCATTTTGAAGAAAACATGGTGTTGTAGTTGCCTTTAGTAGCAGAACATATGGGTAGTGTACTTGCACCAGTAATACACTGCATGAAAACAAAATAACATCTTTTTAGAATTAAAGTTTGCTTTAAAACCAAGCATAGTGAAAAGCTTTTAGGTTAAGGTTAAAAGTTTGTCTTTATAATTTTTTTTTTATAATAGGTGACTAGCAGGTATTTTAAAATAAAAATGTTAACTGTTAATGCAAGACTTAACCAAAGTTAACTTGTCATGTTACTTTAACTGTTTCTACATATCTATGGACCACATGGTAAATCTTTAAAAAGCTTATTGGTTATAGCTCAAATATATCGGAGATATAGTTATTTAAATTATAGGTTTTTTAAAGGTCCTTATTTATTAAAGATTACACAGCTTTAGATTTGTACAAAAATTATATAAATTGTTTAAGCTAGGCTTTAGTATAAAAATAGGCTAGTTACATAAAATTTAATATGTAGGCTGTACTGAAAGTTTTTAAAGAAGAAAAATGAAATACACAGATTCAAGTTATACCCTTAGAGTTTGAAATATTATTTACAAAATTAAAGTAGACTTAAATTCACATAGTAGCAAAATTACAAGTAAAGTTTTATAACAAAGCCAACTTTAAATAGAATGACAGCAAAAGACATTTCAATTTGGTAAACATAAATTCACATACCTGGTGTTTAGTAGAATAGGACTTAAAATAAAGACATTATAATTACTAACGCACAGTCGTTAAACTCCTGACTAAATCATTTATAGAAAAAGAACGACATAACGAGTCACTTTATGGCGTCGATAGTGTTGAGTTACATCGGAATGATGGCGACTTAACAGAGCTAACCTGCATGACGAGACTAAAGTAAGGTCACGTGATTTACCAGCTGGTCGAGTCTCAGATAAAGGCCGGCGAAGTTACAACTAGCGGTGTCTGTAGCGAGTCGCCGCCTAGCGGTAAAAAGGGAACTACATGAACAAGAATGTGTCGGTAAAAAAAGACTGCATGTGTCTAACGTTATAATGTCACAATTTAAGATTTTTCATAATTTAAAATTTTGATTCTATTATTATTCCATACTAATATTCTTTCAATGTGTAAAAATTCAAAGGAATCAGAATGTGTTCTAAGTGTTCAAAACAACAGTGTATTTGAAACAGGCGCATCACAATTTTAGCGTCATCTCCAAGCCATTTCGACTTTCTAGACGTTCCCAAGATGGTGGACTTATTCACACTTTTCATACTGTACAGGTCTAGGCAATGCTCAGTTTATTTTATTATGTGGTCGATGGTACAGAGCTTCTGTCTCTGTCACTGCCAAGTTTGACTCCAACTTTCCAACTTGCAATCTTGGATAATGTCTCTGGCTCGTAAGCGACCTTGAATTGGTCTTTTTTAATGTCTACATATAATGGTTTTAATATAGAAAGTTAAAAAGTTATTGCTCTTTTACTCTCTACTTACAAACTACTCATTTTAACTTGTACTCTGCTTCTAATTTGTGCGTTTCCTCAACATTTTTCAAATTCCAAAACCCAATGACACAGTGTGCATCATGAAATTCAATGGTGGAATTATCTGTTTTTGATCAAAATGTAAGAAATACTTTAATTGGAGAATTTTACACATTTGAAACCAACACTACTCAAGTTAATTTTTAAAGCTCGACTTAATTGATTTTCAAACACTTTGAAGACTTTGATTATTGTAAAAAAAAATAATAGCTATCAGTCCATTGATGGTTTATTTCATTCATCTCATGAAATACAGCTGAACCAATTTGATTCGATAACGTCTACATTTTATTTTCACACCATTTATGTAAATGGACACAATGTGCTGAGGAAGGTCCAGTGACAACTGATAAATTCTAGCATTACATGTTATGACTGTAGTACGCAATCTGATCAAGTTCTCTTTAGAAAGAGGATTTTTCTGCATCTCAAGTAGATAGTTAACAGACTATATTTTTCTTCTAATATATGGTGATATTGTATTAGTCATCAGCTACAAACTTGTTACAAATTCATGTAATTGTTACTATCATCGGCAGTGGTGAGTCAAACCATTTCCTAATAGGTTGGTAAAAAGGCAAATGAAGTTCAAATAATTTATTGAATTACAAAAAAGAAAAAGAAATGTTTTGAACTATCAGCAGATTTAACCGGTAACACATTCATATGAGCTGTAAATTACATACCTATGCAACGAGTTACCAACTCCGTTACCTAAATGTAACTAGTTGCGCGCATGCGCGTCGGAACTGACCTTGCAACTTGACATTGAGTTGGAGGCCAGTGTAGTCCCGAGCGCCGACCTATCAACTATACGTAATCGGCAGGTAAAACGTCCGTCGGTGTCGAGGTTCTACGCTCACTGAAATCCTTTGTTAATATGCCATAAGCAATCTAATTAAATTATATTATAATCGGTAAACGCGTAACGTGATATTATAACAAATCGCGCACTCGTAATGAATATTAAGCGGTAATAAGTTCGGTTCGGTTACAAGCCTATCGTGTACAAAGGGTGACTAGTGAATTAGTTAAAGTTAAAGTGCAATAGTTTAGATTTATATTAATTAATTAAGCGCTTGTTAAAAGCTGGCAGAATCGGATTTGCAGGGTACGGCTAAAGGCAATCGGTTAAATTAAGGTTGATGATTAATTAATTTGCTCTGGGTATATGGGTAGCGTCCATTTGCATCGACAGTTCCAGTCACGTCTTCCAAAATTTTACTAAGTCGGTGCAAATACACGCTGACTAGGGATTCCCTATACGATCAAAGGGATAACTGGTACACCTATAACAATTAAAAATATGAATACATTTTCAGGTAATGTGTTAACAGTTAGTTTTGTCCTTCAGGTGTTTACAAGGGTGTTCCATCTCCTGATTTCCATATAGATATCAACAGCGTCGCTTCGCTCAAGGACCACTGGTTTGTTGGGAACACTTTGTCAGTTGGCGCAAATATTACTTTGACAGACACTATAAAACTGTTCAACGCTGTAGCTCAGGAACGGCCTCAAGTATTGGGCTACTTGCAGACACTGGCTAAGCATATCAAGAGAGTTGCTAATGTCCCTGTGCGCAATGTAAGTTGTACAGTATGGGAACAGCTTCGTGTTTGAGTTCTGAACATGTAGGTTGTTTCTACTGTAGGTCATAAATACAAATATTATGCGACATTGCTCTGTTGCAAACAAATCAAGTCCTGTGCCTTTCCATATCATGCTTGATGGAATTATAGTGAGGCCTTGTGCTAAGTGTACACTTGTTAATGATTTATAAAGGACACTACCTGGATGATACCCATTTTTTTAATACATTAACTAATAGACAATATTTATTGCATATGTTATTAGAATATGTATTTAAAAAATAGAATATTTCAAAATTAGGACATCGACTTTAGTGAAAAAAACTGGGATTTATTCAAAAGACCTCCTGCTAGAAAGCAGATATAAAGCAGTATTAACTTTTTAGCAGTAACTGTTCTAATTTTATTGATACAATTAAAGAGTGGTGTATTTTTACTTAATTTTACTTTAACATAAAAGAGGCTTAATTTAAATATATAGTAATCCATTTATATAAAAAGTCTAGTTTTGTAACTTAAAATCATATAAGAAGAGAGCATTTGAATTATCTTTATTTGGACACAACCAAAGCCATAAAGAATGTATTTCTCCTAGATAGTTTAGCCATATACATAAATAGTAAATATAAACATCAACAAACAAAAAAGTATATCAAACAAATAAAAATTGATAAAATAAAAAAAGTTAAAACACGAAAGAAAACTGCATATTTTATCAACAGAGTTTCTTTAAATCTATAAAATCCAAATCTTACTGACTCAAACATCACTAAATCTCAAAAACCACCAAACGGATTTTAATGAAATTTGGTATGTAGCTTCCTCTAGGACCGTAGGTGCTCGCTAAGAAAGGTTTTAAAAAAATTCGAAATTTTAGGAGGGGTTTGAGGAGGTCAAATTTACAAAAAATCCCCATAACAAATACATAATATATTTAATGATATATTTTTCATTAAAATACATTTAACTTTGATTTGTATATCTGTGCAAAGCCGGATCGGGCCAGCTAGTGTTAGTATAAGATTACAATTTTTTTAAATTTATTGGTACAAAATAGTTTTCAAAAACTATTCCTTAACAAAATCATTGGGAATATAATTTAAGAAAGTGGGTTATAATTTTAGAGGATGCATTCTCTACAGAATGATATGTCATTTATCTAATTAATTTATTTACGAGATAGTAATTGTTAATATTATTCTTGAAAACTGATAATTTATTGTTGGATGTGTGGTATGTTGTGTATCTTTACACACAAAGATATAAGAATTTTCTCAGTTTTTTTAATATATTGTGAAAATAAAAATATGTACCTAATATAAATATCGCCTTAATTCATTACGATTTTTTAAATCTTAACCCTTACTAAGCGGGTAAATGTTTCCCTCCGTCACCTTTTTGTCCATTCGTTAGTGCATTGTAATTTGTTTTTTCAGAAAGATAGACTTTGTGATGTTTTTAGACCTTCGCGCCATCTATATATTTTTTTCTTTAATAAATATTACTTCTTACCGACTTTTACAACTTCTGCCTTTACCTTCACCAACTTCCAGGTAGTTATCCTTTTCCCCACTAGACGCCGACTCTGTACAGTATCTGTACTTTCTGCTTTAGTAGGTGTGCCTATCTGTGCAGAGGTCGCTTTTATGCAAAGTCTTTATCTGAGATACAGAACAGCTGACTTCTTCTCGACCGTTAACCTTGACTTGGTGGTGGAACTTTCTAGAAAGTTAGCTTTAAACTGCTACGTGACTATCCGTTATGTCTGCCTTGTAAGACTGCGCTTTCTTTAACTATGTCGTGGCTTCTCTTTTTATTTAGTAGCGAGTAATGTGCGTGGCAAATTAATATGTCTTTATTATAAACCTTTACTTCTGAATACCAGGTATGTGGAATGTTTTAGCCTTACTTTTGTTAGTTATGAAATGTACTCTTTGTAAAATTTTATAAAGTTAGTTCCACCTTTTGCATTGTAAATAACTTTTCAAACTCATACAGTTTTATTCAAAACCTATGTATTTCATTTTCTACAGCCTAACTTTAAACTTTAACTCTTACAGCCTAAAGATTTTAAATGTTATGCTATGTTATGCATTTACCAGACCTTAGCCTATTTTAAACAAAAGACTAGCCTATACAGTTTTTCTGTACAACTTTAAATCTGTGTGAACTAAAATCTTGAACTTTAAAGAGCCATATACAATATTATATCTCTTATATATTTAATGTTACTAACCTAGAACATTTTAAGTTACCATGTGCTTTGGGTAACATGTAGAAACATTCAAAAGTAACATGACAAGTCCAGTAGTAATTTTTGGAATCTTTTAAAGTGGCTATTCGTCACTTTGTGCTACCTATATTATAAAGGCAAACTTAAAAGAAAAACTATCTGCACTATACTTGTTTATTTTGGCTAATTACATTCTAAAAAGGTTGTTATTTGTTTGATGCAGTTTTTCACTGGTTCAAGTACTGTACTCAAGTTCAAGTAATATGCTATAAATCCAACTACAGCTTATAACTTGCTGACAAAGCCAACATCCTACATCCAGCATTCACTAGATACTTTTCGACGACAGTGCTTTAGTATAAATAATTATGAACTGAAATATTTGTTCTACAAAAAAACTGCTGTGGACCTTTTTTAATGAATTTCGAATAGGCTGTATTTGTAATTGTATTTTGTAAATGAATAGTATATAGGACATGTTTTTTGTATTTAATAATATTGGGAGGAGCAAGCTATAGCACATTTTGGAACTTAGCCCTAAGGGCTGTATATTAGAAATTATATACCTTCTTTTTGAGAGACGTCTCATAATATAATTTTTTTATTATTATTTATTTATATCTAGCTTTACAGTTGGCCAACGAAATATATATATATATATTTATTCTTAAACAAATCCATGGTATTTCATGTTAAAACTTTGTAATTTGTTAATCTTTTCTGTATAAATTCTGTAATTATTATTAAAAGGGAGGGTTTTTGATTTTTATTTTTGGGGAGGGCTTTTAAATTCAACTTAATAAAATATATATGTATTCTTTTAAATCTGAAGTTTTTCTTGTACTAAGGGCATATAAATAATTTCATTTTCTTGTATTAAGGGCATATAAACTTTTTTTTACATTTTGATTAATAAAGCCAAAATTTACATCTATTTCTATGGTTTATTGAGTTAACCTCTAGGTATCTTGTGTATTGTGAGTAATAAGCTGAAACATTCCTACGTTTGGTGAATTTAAATTTTAAGGTAAGTTTTGAACATGACCAATCTATGTGGCCCAGTATTGCTTCCGATTCCCTATTTAATCGTTTTGTAAGATTGGTACAACTTAGTCACCGTTTTACTGCGAATCTGATATGATTCAATGTAAATTTGGCAATATTGCCAGAGGTCATTTAAGCTGTAAATTGAACTAAAATATCCAATTGGAAGCCTCTTATGCAATGTAATTAATGTTTATATACGCACTGGAACACACGTATGCTCTTATGAATAGAGTCCAAATTTACAAAAAGGTAAATGTACCAGCTTGAAAAGTGAATATATGAAGTAATTATTAAATTTACTTTCTGAGTTGAATTAATTACTCTAAATCTATAACAGAAGAAAAATTCACAATTAGATTCCAAGTTGTATTAACAGTGTACGGAGGCCTAATTGATAGCAGGATTTATATATATACATACATATATATTAAAAATTTCCACGCTCCAAAATGTGTTCTGGGGACCATAATCGGTGCTCATTTACTACTCCCGACTTTAGGTCTTACCATAAGGGTCACTGCAATATCTCAGCTTTCCTATAGAAATTCGCTAATACCTATTTATAAATGTTTTATAATTCGACTTTTTTATAGTTGTCGGTACCATTGTCATTACATTAACTTTCTATTTCAGGTTGGAACACTCGCGGGAAATCTCTCGACTAAACACAAACACAACGAATTCCCGTCAGATCTGTTTACAATTTTTGAAACAGTTGGTGCTACTGTGACCATAGGTAAGCATGGATATTTAATGTCTCATATTATCAATCTTAAGTGAATCTGCTTAAAAATTTAACAAAAAACAATAAACTATATTTTTTTTATTACAACTATAAAAATGTCAAACGTTTTTGAAATAGTTTTTGAATTTCCTTTCCGATATTAGAATATTTTTTTCATTAAGTTTTTTGAGTCATGACTCAAACCGTACATTTTAACAAAATTAAGTCAAAATCCTATGTTTGTTTAATTTAAATTTAAAAAAGGCTGGATTTAAAATAATAAAAATTGATAACTTGAAATGTTTCAAACACTCAAAGTCTGTTAAATTATCTAAAACCTAAACACTTAATGAAATATACAAACATTTCAGTTGTTTTTGTCCAAATATACACTGACCAAAGGACAAACGAATAAATCAAATCATGTGCAGGTTTATTGCGTCTGCTTATAGAAGTAAAATGTGCTTCCAAATATAAAAGAAAAGTTTCATTACACAGCTCACAGTTGTGCTAGGGAAGTAAGCACGACACATTCTTGATTTCAAGCTACATATTACTGTGTTGTTGCAGCATCAAACGATGGAGTTCCTGACCAGACCGTACCATTGCTTGAGTACTTCATGATAAACATGTACAAAAAGGTTATGACATCCATTAACTTTCCTTATTATGGCCAAAGAACTGCCATCAAAACCTATAAGGTACCGTAGATAATGTGTTGAAATGTGTTTGTGTACTTGAATGTACACAATAAAACGTCTCCCCGAAAGGTGTTTAACCCTCGAGAACTCACGCAGCATGTCGTCACACCGGAACTAGCGCGCGATGCCTTAGACCGCACTGTATTAGTCAGGTACTAGGACAAAATAACTATGTTATTAATGGTATTTTATACTATAATTTAAAATTTAAAGTATTAAAGAACTTATTTACATATAAAATAAAATAACAAAAAAACATTTTACAAATGATTGTTTATACGAGAAAATTAATAACACGAACACCCGCGCACGGAAGAAACGACCGCACACAAAGCAAGGGTTTCGTAAGCGCACTATAAAACTAAAAATATCGCTAAAATACTTAGTCTCTAATATGTACAGTAGGCCTATTTACAGTTTATCTAAATAAAATAACGAACAAACATTTTAGAAATTATTTTTTATACAAACAAATTTATAACACGAACACTCGCGCGCGGAAGAAACGACCACACACAACGCAAAGTTTTTAGTAAACGGACTATAAACACTGTTCGCCACCAACTAAGTTAAAAGTTTTGCATGTCTCGCCTCCCTAACTAATTTGGAAAGGAAAAGAGGTGATAGAGGGGAAGTTTGCTCAAGGAAAAATATTCGGAATTCATAAATATCTAAAGGTGCTGTCGAAATGACCGCGCTGCGAGTGCTCAATGGTTAAAGATCTTTTGGAGTTAAATTTCTGAAATTTATTTTTTAAACACACTCATTTTTAATTTCCAATGAGTTTCACTTTTAGTTTATTCACCTTAAATCGACAACGCAACCCTTACATTATGATATCACAATCAGTTCACTCCACTACAGATGAAGGTAATAGTATTCTTAATGTATTCTACATTTTGGTATTCTTAATAAGCACACCCACGTATGTTCCAACAGAAAAAAAGAAAAGTAAGAAGGGTTTGAAGTCTCTTGTCACACAAGATCTTTCATTCATGATTTGTGCTCAATTTTTAAATGTATTAAATGTACAATTACAATTTGCTTACTAATATTACAGCACTAAATTTTCTTTGCAATTGATTCAAGCATTTTCCTTTCAAAACTCGAGGAAATAGATTTTAGATTGATTCAGAATACATGACATTAAGTACACTGTTTTCTCGTAATTTTACTTACCCATTTAAATGTTGAGTACATTTTATTCTAGATAACTCCCAGAGCTCAAAACGCTAAGGCTTATGTTAATGCAGGATTTCGCTTCAAAGTAGATGCCACTAATAAATTCAAAGTCCTACAGAGACCTAGCATCGTCTATGGAGGAATCAGTAAAAGTTTTGTAAGTAATGTATGAGATTTTATTGTAGTAAATTTAGAGGTGCATTTGGTTACCTTATTCTTTAACATCATTAAGAAACAACTAAATTTAAACTTTTACTTTTACTGATAATTAGATGCAAAATACTATTACTATCCAATGCAAATACGTTTGGCATCGCTAGATTAAAAACTGTAATTTTGTAAATTCACTCCACCCTGAGGTTGTTTTGAAATGTTGTATAGCTAGGATTTAAAAATATAAATTAAAAGCTCTTATTCAAGATAATACATTTCAAAAGGACTCTGAGGAATGTTTTTTCTGTGAATCAAAAACCAATATTCAGATCTTTATAACACCTGATAAGATAAACAATGGTAATATTAAATGTACGAAGTTTGGGCTAAGCCAAAAATTTGTCAAGGGAAGGATAAGAAATAGGTAGCCATTTTGGATCACTGTCCCAACAAAGTATGTTTTCAATTAAAACGTTACTTCCTATGATTACTCCTGAAAGGAGTTTCCTGTTTCACCTGTGACTCTGTACAAGTAGATGAGAGGTTATCATACCTGACTCCGCAACTAGATTCTAAAGTCAATACAGGCCAAGACTATGGAATGCTTGTGAATTTAAATATTATTTGTATGCCATTTAGCCAGTTGATGACTTTTAACTTAAAAAATAAAATAAACATTCTGTAAACAAATATGTGTTGTATTTATTTACAGTAACTTTAAACTCTGAATTTATTTATATTATACAAGATCCAGCTGGTCGAGGACTAAGGATTACTTTCTGTTAAGGTCCACGCAAACAAGACGGAGTGTTTCCTGACAGACAAGTCTTTGATGGATCTGCAGACTTTGCAGCAAGCATTGGCGATACTAGAAGCAGAAGTAGAGCCTGACTATGTACTGCCTTCAACAACTCCTGCTTACAGGAAGGGCTTAACACAGTCACTACTGTATAGAGTAAGTATATCAATAAGTTATTTCATTCATTTAAATTGGTTAAGTTAATTTAAAGCAATCTTGAGTTGAAATAGAATATGCGGAAACGTAGCAGAAAAAATACTGTAGTTGCCTTATAAGCCAAGAATGGTTCAACTCCTATCTACATCTGGGGCAGTTCTTCATT
>JAGFPH010001318.1:279844-294463 GCA_018207615.1 Philaenus spumarius | reverse complement strand
CTTGAAAAACTGGTCACCAATATAGACAATTTAACATGGGTGGGATACAAGACATGTTTAAGTCCCCGATTGTAAGGTCTTCGCTTTAGTGTTTTATTTAATTTATTGATTATATTAATTATTTTCAAAATTGTTTCCTTATTCCATGGACTTAGTAATTCCAATAATGTTAGTTTTATGCAATTTTTTAGACATCAGCACCAGTTTGGAATTAGTATCGATAATATTTCTTAAAACTGTAAAAAATTTGGAAAAGCGCAACATTTACATCCGGCATTTTGGAATTGTAATCACAATAAAATTTACCCAATTCCATCTTTCTTAATCAAAATCGATTGATATTAAATGCAATTAATATCGATTGAGATAATATCATAACGCATAGTTAAGAAAATATGTTTACCAAACAATACACTGCTGTGCTCGATAATTATGACAATATTTGGAAATGTCTATATTGATACCTAAGCGTAGTTGGCTGATCTTGAAATAAAGAAGATATTTGGGTAAAATAAATACTATTTTATTCGTAAATACTTAGCAGTCAACCAATGGGGAAGCTATGTCAAATTTATAAGTGTATAATTTGATGCAATTGAAACCATTATTTTAAAAACAAAAATAATTCATAATCCATAAATAAATCATTTTTGCCACAACATTTGAATTTTAAATACTTTCCTACTCGTATAGATGTTATAAAATTCTAACTGGAAACCTACCCAAAATACTTGGCTATTTGCGGCGTTAGCAGGTAGAAAACTCAAGACTGCATGTATAGGGTTGGGATGGTACCGAAATCGTGGTTATGGCTTTAGTTGCAAAATAAGGCCATAAATATTTTGACTGACAACTTATTTCCTCTTGAAATATTTATTGCATAGGCTAGCTATTCAGACAAAGTGGAAGTATTTTGTCAAGAAACTTAAAGTGTTTATTGGAACGCCAAAAACGTATACTTAATATTCCCACGCGTGACTTGCACTTTTAGCAGGTAAAAAGGATTCGTTATTGTTAACGAAATCCGTTTTATAACTTTAGTTTCAAAATCAAGGCCGGGCGTTTTGACGCACAACTTAACCACTCCTGAAATATTTACTATTGCATTGCCAAAATATGCTAACAAAGTAAAAATATTTTCGGCAAAAAACATATTGTGTCTATTCTTGGACGATTTACGTACTATCCACTGTTGCATCAAATTCAAATTTTAATTCTGCAGAGTTTTAAGGCTTGGGTCCCTAAATTCAAAACGAGGACGTTGGCAACCCATTACAATGTTAAAATAACCTAAAAATACTTAACTATGCTGACGTGAATTTTTAACTCGGTAAATGTGTACAATTATAAAACTGTAGGCCTATTTGTTAAAATTTTGTATTTACGTACGTTATCCTATTACTTTAAATGAGCAATTCTTGTATCTATCTATGTATCTGTCGCTCTATCTGTATCTCGAAAACGGCTCTAAGGATTTTGATGAAAAATTGCATATAGGGGTTTTTTGACGTCAGAAATCGAATGCGCTAGGTCTTATGTCTGCAAAAACGCCCATAAACTGTGAAAAATGCGCAAACAATTTCAACTCTGAACTTCTTTTTATACCACCTTTAAATATATACCACCTTTAGTATACATATATATAATCAAAGGATGATTTGATTATGCAAATTTTCAAAATGACGGCCGTGTAAAATTTGTATTGACAAATAACTCGAAATAATTGTTTTCGTCAATGAGAAACGAAATGATTTAAAATTATTGTGAATAGCTTAAATTATAACCTCGTTATAGAAAAAAACATTTAGAAATTTAAATTTAACTCAGTTAACCTGTTGAAATGAAGTACTGTAATACTAAAATGTTTAGGGCATTAATAACACTGTAACTCGCTAAGTTTTTTGTGGATACTATTTTATCTTTAAACTAAGATACATTTTAAAAACATAAGTTTCTAATTTAAAAAAAATAATAATAATTGGTCTTTCTTCCCTGTACAGGGACGTTATTCATATGGATCTGAAAATCAAATTTGTTAACACATTTATATGTTTTAGTCACAGCACTACTTTAAGCTATTTAAAACATGTATAAGCAGGTTTGTAATATGTTATTTCTTGCACGAAATCTTACGAATACAAATTACATCAACTTTCTTAGTTTGACAATCACAGGGTAATAACTTTAATAAGATAAAACAAATTTTAATTTGGTTCAGAAACTTATATTTTTGTCTAAGTATGTGAATTATGATTGGCAGAAGCTAAACACAACGAAACAGCTGATATTGCAATACTTTCGGTTTATAGTTAAGTTAATAACAATATTGTTAAAAATAAATAAATACTAGCTGACCCGTGCGAATATTTCGCAAGTTAGGAGTAGGCCTAGTTACCTGATTTAATACATTGATTTAATTAAGTAAATTACGTTTAATTTGAACAATTAAGCCCCATATAAAAAGTAAGAAACACATCTAAAAAGACAATTTCCATCACCAATTATACGTTTCACCTCCACGACTACTATTGAACTAGCAGACATAAGACCTAGCACATTCGATTTCCGACTTCAAAAAGCCCCTATATGCAAATTTTCATCAAAATCGTTAGAGTCGTTTTCGAGATCCGTGACAGATACAAAGATAGATACAATAATTGCTCATTTAAAGTAATAAGATTAAGCAACAGCAAAATTAAACTTAACCTACTTCAATAAAGTAAATTACAACATAAACAAATCATGTTATGATAATAAAACATGTGCTGTTATAATCTGCTGGTCTGTGCTATTCAGTTGATCAGTAAAAACATTTAATAAATAGAAAATATTTTAAATTCCATTTTTAAAATATTAAATGAAGGAATAGTAAAATTATAAGGCAAAAGGGCAAATATAGAGTTAATTACCTTTCATTTAACACAAACTGCATGTCAATCGGTCCAATAGAACTCCAGGTAACACTTGGAATAGGCTAAAAATTTTACTCAATTTTAAATTGCCATAGGAGATTTTCATTTCCGTTTTTAGAAAATTTAGTGGGGTAACAGCTGAAATCCAAGCAAAATGGGCAAATATACAGACAATTACCTTTAATTTGGTGCGTGTATATCGGTCCAGTAAAAGTCGAGATTTCACTCGGATTACAAAAAATCTTTTCAAATTAATATATAGATAATTGAGCTTGACTTGTGAGAATATACACTTGATAGAGTAAACTTAGAACACAAATTCTCACAACTAATACGTTTATTAACTCAAAACCGTTTCAAAGACAAAGTCGCCATCTTCAGTGATGCATGAACTACAATAGTCAAACTATAACTCAATTTTTATAAATAAAATATAAAATACAAATTATAGTTATAGTTTGACTGTTGTAGCTCGTGCATCGTGAAGATGGCGACTTTGTCGTTGGAACGCGTTTGAGTTAATAAACATATATTAGTTGTGAGATTTTGTGTTCTAAGTTTATTCTATCAAACAATATTGTTATTGAGTCCGAGTTCATTAGAAAAAAAAAATAAAAGTGAAATTTAAAATACTGGACAGTAAAACATCAAAATGTATTTAATTTAATCCTAAAATTGTTTAAAACTATATATACAGTACTAATACTTGTTACAATACCGTGACTATTTAGTTCCTAATTCGTTTATAACTGATAAGCTAATTTGTATCTGTTTAGTCCTGAGTTGGCACTTATAATTAAAGAATCTGCAGAATTAAAAAATATTCCAGGCAACATTGGATAGTAGGGAAATTGTCCAAGAATAGACACAATATGTTTATTTTTACAATATTACTTTTACTTATTGGCACATTTTGGTAATGCCAAGTAGATAAATAGTCTGTCCCAATTTCTGGCCTTGTTTTTTGAAACTATCTTCATACCAATTATTTCGTTAAGGGTCGGCTCTAGTAAAACAGAAAGCAACCTTCGACTCCCTATAGCGGCGGTAGGTTGCGCGGACATTGCTCATCCTAAATCCATTTAAAACCCGCAATTATTCAAATAGCGTTTTTTTAAAAATACAAAACTCTTGGGGACAAAATTATTAATCCGAATGGCGTGGTAATTTTTCGCTATAACTAATAGTTACAACGTAAAAAATATTTAAAATCACCCTATAGCGGCGGTAGGTTACAAGGTCATTGCTCAGCCTAAATCCATTTAAAACCCGCAATTTTTCAAATAGCGTTTTTAAAAAAATACCAAAATCTTGGGGACAAAATTCTTCAGGCGAATGGCTTGGTAGTTTTTCGCTATAATTAATAGTGACAATATAAAAAATATTTAAAATCAATGTTTTAAATTGTTAATAAATATTAAACAAAATATTTTCTTAATTTTTAAAAAGCCATTTGCATGCATATTAACCACAGCTTTAAAATGACATATCGTTTATAATTTTCCGATCAAAAATAAAGGAAAAATTTGGATTTTAGTTTAACATTGGTCTTATGGAGTGTCAGCCAACATGGCCGACAGCTAGAGCCGACCCTTAACTCATCCCAACCCTTTTTGCCTGTTAAAAGGGCAAATAACACGTGGTATTGTGGGTAGGTTTCATGTAATTCCAAAACGTTATTTTGTTAAAAGCAATAAGTTTCTTGTCAAAAATACTTAATAACTTAGTCTTCATGATTTACTTAGACTAAAGTAAAAATTGGTAGCTTTAAGTAATATTAAAAATAAAACTCGTAATTAGTAAACAATAACTTTTAAATTGTTTTATAAACTTTTTAAATCTACACACTTAAAAAAAATCTAATTAAATTTAAAATCATAAATTTTACATTTTTTCATAAAGGAATTTTAAATTCACAAAAAATTGTATGTTTAAAAGTTATAAATTAAACAAATATTTAAAATGAGACTAAATGCAATCTCCTTTGTCTCGTATGGTTTTTGATCAAGTAATTCACAAAGTATATATTTATAGCAAAATATTTCTACATATATTATATGAATGTTGTTTTCGATCTCTAAAACAAAGAGGCCAAAAACGTGAATTAATGTAAGAAATTGAAAAATATTAATATTATTTTATATTGCTATTTATGTTAAAAATTATCAAACCATTGAAGTTCAATATCGAAAGAGCTGTTTAGTGTACACATTATTATATCTCACTGAAAAATATAACATTAGTGTTTCATTGAGATGTGGCAACAATGTAACAAAGAACACAAATAAGCTACAACAAACCCAACGTTCGAGACAAATTAATAACAGTTCTGTTTATAACGATATTGAAAATTGGCTAATTGGCAAATTCGAATTTTTTTGGTGGAGTTCTTTAGCTATATACAATGGATTTGTATATAGCCACCAATTTCACGTTCATACTAATCTATGATATAGAACTCCAGATTTTATACGAATAGACTATTATAGACTCCTTCAATAAGCTCCAGCAACCGGAGGTCAAGAAATTTTAGGAGGTCTTAACAAGTAGTAATTTAGTAGACGAGGGAGGTCTGAAACCAGTTTAACATACATATATATATATATATATATATATATATAGAGTGAGAGATTTGAAATGTATTATATTGTTCAAGGTTTGTAAAGGAAGAATACATTAAATTAATTAATTTCAATTTCAATTACGTTGCAGATCTAATGATTCATTACTCACTTAGTAAACACAATAGCTTTCAAAATTGTTTTAATATTCTAAATATTGCACTAATCTTTTGTGTAAAACTAGTTTTATAACTGCAGCCCTTAGCGTAAGAGGCAAATCGATTTTGTTTAGCTTTAAAAGTCTTCTGCACCTTGTATAAAGCGACAAAATCAAAGACTCCGTACTAACGTGTATCGGACGCTTTTTTTCAAACTCAAACGTTGTGAAACCTCTTAAATTGTTCTTAAAGGCTGTGTGCTTTTGTATTATACTTCATAATTGAAATAAATCGACGGCACCTCTTTTATAAAAGGTTTAATTAAGTGAATATTTATATGTTAATTTATTCCTGGGGGATTTTCAAACAATAATTTATGTATTTTAAAGTCACAGGTAAAAAATACAAAGACGTTTTAATTATTTAAAGTTGTTTCTCCGCTTATTCGTTTATAAATAGAATCCAAAACACGAGATTACGAACGCACGTCCCAACGTTCTACTACTATCCCGCGCTACTAGCCAGCCTACAAAAGTGTGATTTACTACCACAGTTCCTTCTTTTTGTATCGATGGTGCTCAGAGTAGGGGAACGGTAAACGGGTGGTTAGCGGA
The DNA here is from genome assembly GCA_018207615.1 of Philaenus spumarius. NCBI lineage: Eukaryota > Metazoa > Arthropoda > Insecta > Hemiptera > Aphrophoridae > Philaenus > Philaenus spumarius. Next base: position 288,218 of record JAGFPH010001318.1, on the reverse strand, counting down.
CGCTGAAAGTTATGTTTTCACTCCCGCATCGTCCGTCCCTCCTCTTATCTCTGCACCATCGCAAAGTCGCTGACTGTACTCGGACCATTTTCATTAAAATCACACTGTACACTAGGAGTTTGTCCCCAGGGTGGATACAAATCTCTGGAATATACCTGCGCCGTTATTCCAAGCCGAATCGAGTGTTTTCGACAAATTTAATATTTTAACGTATCTTTAACGATTTAACCAGACACTGGAAAGACCGTTTGTATCTTCACAGCTCACTTCTTCTTATAATAAACAACTAGCTGACCCGTACGGCGTTGCCCGTGGTGGTTGGTATTTTCAGTCTTTTTAACGTAATTGTATTCTTTTTAAGTGTTCAGTCAGTGAGTGGTATTTGGCTTTTATATATATAGATCTTAAATAATAAAAGCACCATTGTCATAATAATAAAAGATCTGAAATTATGATTTTAGTAACTTTGATCCCCCCAAACCCCTCCTAAAATTTCGAAATTTTTCATACCCTTTCTTAGTGAGCACCTATGGCCCTAGAGGAAGCTACATACCAAATTTCATTTCAATCCGTTCGGTAGTTTTTGAGAAATCGTGATGAGTGAGTCAGTGAGTGAGTGAGTGAGTGGTATTTCGCTTTTATATATATACATGTATATCGATGATTAATCTGTCGATGTTTAATAACCGTTGTTTTTTGAATGGAGGAAAGCGTCTAGAAATATTTAATGTCTTTAAAGAACGTTTTCAACGATAACATTTGTCCGAAACAATTATTTGCCGGTATTTTATTTTCCATGATATGTCGTAAACGAACGTCGCTTATTGAAAAGATATATTGGATCAGAATTACTGTGATCGCATCGCTGTGTGGGAACGCTCGATTCGTTCGCCGGATTTATTACTGGGTTTGACCTTTCATGGTTTTTATAAAATGAATGTTGTGGAATTACTTGACTTTTCGAAAACTTGATGTTGTGTACGACATACATTCTTAATCGTTTTGATTGTGATATTAATCGGAAAGGATAATCGGAAATGCAAATTGATTCCGTGCTCTGAGCCAACTGAAAAACACCAAACCTATCTTGCACGAAGGTCGACAAAGTGAAAATGTATATTTTATTACATAAAAAAAGCTAGAAGGTTATTAGCGGCAAGTAAATGCAGATTATTTTATACCGCGGTATTTTCACGCGAATGACGATTGGACAGATGCACTTGGATCACGGTAGAGTGGTGAGGGTTTAAGTAAATTCGATTCTGAAGCATGCGCAGTAGGAGCAGAGTTTTGATTAGGACAGAAGATTTTAAATCCTGGTAGGTTGGTGGGGGTAACAGTGGCATGGTACTGACTCATGAGCAGTAGGAGTTTTTACATTATTGACATTATTTGTTTTATATAGTAAATAAATGATCCCTCCTTTTTGAATTTTCGGCTTAACTGTTAGCTTTGTAAGAAGATTTATCCAACTACAACTGATCACAAAATTGTAAAAAATGAAAATCTTTTCAAATTGTACCTCACCCGCGGTGAAGCAAACTCAAACGGACTACCACTTATGTAATAAAGTTGTCAATCATGGGAAGTATAATAATTTATTTTAATTTTAAAGAGGCTGTTAACCCCCCAGTTCACCCATTAGACGTAACTATTTAAATTTAGTTTGTTATTATTAATTTTATTTCCTATAAAACACTTAAAATTAATAAGTGTAAAATTTTCAGTTCTCTAGCTTTAAGGAAAGTATAACAATCAAAATTTTTTATAGGGCTAGTTACTATATTTTCACCTCTTAGCAGCACGCGACAAAATGTAAATCTACGATACTTATTCTATGTATCTTGTAAGAAATAATTGTAAAAATTTTCAGCTCACTATTAGGAAAATATAACTATTAACTTTATTTTTTTAGGGGTTTGTATTACATTTTCACCCCTTAGCAGCAAATGCATATCTAACGTACTTTTTCTATGTACCTTGTAAGAAATAAACGTACAAAATTTCAGCTCTCTAGCGTTAAGGAAAGTATAGCAATTAATATTTATTGTTTTAGGGGTTGTTTCAACCCCAAAATTAAAATTAATTCCAGCCTACTGTTACTGAGGGATAGTGTAGCTTTTTATTAGTAAAACTATTTTTTTCAATCGGTTTAATAGTTCCAGAGATTACCCCCTACATACAATCGAACAAACAATTTTACCTCTTTATAATAATAGTATAGATAACAGTCTCAACAAATAGTTTTATTTGGTCACCACGTTTGGAACAGCACAACTGTATCGAAATTAGGGTTGATACAGGTGAGCGATCTAGTGGTCTGATGAGGGTGCGTTATTTTAGAAGGTACATTATCCTAAAATTTCTATCAATTTGAACCGCATTTACTATGTATCCGAGAACTTTAAGTAATTACTATGCGTCCTTTTATTCTCTGGCCGTATTCATCGTCGCATTTTGAGAGAGAACTATATACTACAACTGATTGCCCTATATTTGAACAAATAAATAATAATAAATAATTACAGAATAAATTAAACTAAATAATAGCAGAGTAGGGACAAGAGTGTATTGTCCTGGGTATAGTCTTAGGTTATGGGATCCTTCCCATCTATCTTTCAGCTGGAGGTTGTTGCTATAGACCTCTGTGCCCGAGAAATTATAAAAAGTTATTTCAAGTGAACTAGGTTTTACCAATGAATACAGAACTTATAAGAATCGCAACGCTTATAGAGAACAGTTAGACAGCCCTGGCTGAAAATTTCTACCCGTCTGTGACTCATCAATCCCACGCGACAGGTGTGTGAGACAGAGAATTCCTGGCGTATTATCTGCCTCACTTACACTTGCCGTACCGACTACAGTAGTGCTCTCGCTACCTAGCGGCTGCCACTCTAAGCTTGCCAGTTTCAAATAAAACTAGGCTGAATATTACGCTTCTTATAAGTTCTGTATTCAACGGTTTTAAATCCATTCTGATATCAAAGCTGACGTAAAGGCACTGGAATCATTTCCATTTGAATCAAGACCAGTTTGAAACTGTTTCAGTGTAACGAATAAAATAGCTAGGATGAACAATGGGTGTCTGTTACGTATGCATCAAATTAAATCAAAGTAATGCATGCTGATCAAAGTTAAGTAGTGCTGTAGATCGTTTTGTAAGAGTTGAGGCAAGAAGGTCAGGGCCTTTCAACGGCAGGCTAATGGGCCACGTGAACCCCGAATGTTGGTTCCATTGCCGGAACGCTGCTCCTGGGCTCAGAAGGCAAAGATGTTTATCAGCTTCTCTGAGTCTGAAGCTGCACATTATACTAATGGGCAGAAATTATCTCTAGGCTGATTGCAATAATTCTGGTCAGACACCACCTCCATAAAATGGGGATGGTTTCAAAGGACTCCTTACGGTTCTGCGCTTTTGGGGAATGAACCGGCTCTACACCTGCTGTGTGGTGTGATGCTGTCGAATTCGGAAGAGCGTTAGTTAGCCCTGAAAAGTTCTGCGGTGTTGATCTCAAGACCGTCCTTGGCTTTATACGTTGCCTGGGCAGGATCTAGGACGAAATCTAAATTGACTGTCTTCCACTATAATATAGATCAACTTGCCTCGCAGTGGTGTAGGGCTTATGGGCACTTTTACACCTTAAACAAATACACTAACTGTTATAATAAGACAAACTTCATATAAATTATTGTTTAAATCTTTTATGTATTCATTTATAAATGTTTAATGGGTGTAAGTGAGAAACATTCCTTAAAGTTGTTCAATACCAACTGTTAGTTATTGATATTGATCTGAAAAGAAAACAGCTGTTAGTCGTAATAAATGGTTATGCGGGCCTTAACAATAAAAACAGACTGTTTCAAAACGCTATTACAAATGATCTACAAAAATACATGATACTCCATAATCTAATTGTGAATTTATTAACAGTCTTTAAGAATGGTTGATCACTATCAGATTAACATGTTAAATATATGCAGATTAACATGTTGGCCATATTCAGATTAACATGTTGATCATATGGAGATTAACACGTTTATTACACTCAGATTAACATGTTGATTGTATGCAGATTAACATGGACAATATTTTTACATAGTCGATAAGTTTATTTCTTAAATAATTTACATAAACTGTATATATATTTATATAATCTTGATTCTTACTATTTGAAGACGTCGCCAAAGTTTCTCTGTCTGTTCTTGGACCGTTAATAATGACAACGTCTGACTTTGGTTCCCAAGCGTTAGAAACTTAGCAATATTGTTGACAACAAGTAATTACTTATGAACAGGTGAGATTTGAACTTAACAGATAGCCTTATGCTGCATCATACTTCTTAGACTAGTTTTAAAGTTTTTTGATTTAAGGTTTCTACAAGTTTTTCCGGAGCACTTATCCGAATTCAAAAGCTTTGTTTCGCCCTTCTAGAAGTACTTAATAAAAGTAGTAATAATACTGGAATAGACTTGTACACATCATCCCACTGAAATTATTTGTCTCTATTGTCTTCTATATATATATAAAAGCCAAATCCACTGACTCACTGATCACGATTTCTCAAAAACTACTGAACGGATTATAACGAAATTTAGCATGTAGCTTCCTCTAGGGCTATAGGTGCTCACTAAGAAAGGTTTTTTTTTTTAAATTCTAAATTTAAAAGGGGGTTTGGGGTCAAAGTTACTAAATCACGATTACTCTAAAACTACTGAACGGATTGGAATGCAATTTGGTATGTAGCTTCCTCTAGGGCCGTAGGTGCTGATAAGAAAGGGTTTCAAAATATTTGAAATCTTAGGGGACGTTTGGGGGGTCAAAGATACTAAATCACGATTTCTCTAAAACTACTGAACGGATTGGAATGAAATTTGGTATGTAGCTTAATCTAGGGCCATAGGTGCTTACTAAGAAAGGTTAAACAAAAATATAAATTTTAATGGAAGTTTGGGGGGGGGGGGGTCAAAGTTACTAAAAATGCCTATAAGAAATACATAGTGTAATATATTGATTGATATAATATATTTTTTGTCAATATACATTTAACTTTGATTTGTCTGTCCGTGCAAAGCCTGATCGGGGAAGCTAGTACTTAATAAAAGTAATAATACTGAATAGAATTGTACAACATCCCACTGCAATTATTCGTCACCATTAAAGCTATCTTAATCTATAAGTCATAAATCACTAAACAATAGTTTTAAATCATCAGGTAAAGTTATGCAGCATCATACTCGTCGGTCTTCCTTTAAAAGTTTTTAAATTACATTTATCGGAAAGTTAAATAGAGACTCGTTGGAAATATAAAATTAAAATCTTTTGTATCAATATTGAAAAATTCCTAGAAATACTTATTGTATTTGATCTCTTCTTTGATGGAACTCTTTTCGAGGTGACAAGTTTTACTAGCCTTGCCTTTTGTTCTTTGTTTTCTTACAGCTTTCGTAAACGGCGTTTTTGTGACACAAGCAAATTGTCTTAAGCTTTCCAGAAAGAAGACTTGAAATTCGTTATTTTCTTCTTCTTAGTCATTTTATTTTTGTTAATAACTGTTTTCAATTTAAATAAATTATTAAAAATAAAAACCATATTATGTATTTGTTGTCCTGTAAACTTGCTTTTCGGGCTTTAAAAAGCTTATTGTTTCTAAGTTATTTCATTGTTCTAATAATGCTAATTAACAAAGTTCAGGCCATTAATTACAATTCGTACTTTTTAATAACATTTTAAAATGAAACTTCTAAAGTTGTACAAGATTTATAGTAATATGCGACGCATTTTTCTTTGATTATTTTAAGCCTCAATTTTGCGTTTTCACTCATTTGACTGACGATAACTTAAAAACTGATTGATATATTCAAAAACGGATTTTACCATCGATTGTTTCGTAAAATTGTACATTAAAATCATGTATCACGTTTCCATTAAAAAAAATGTAGTTCATTCAAAGATGGCGGACAAAAATTTCAAACTCACCATAAGTGGTTCTTTTATGGTTTTGAATAACTGCTTTTATTTCTATCTCATAAGACTAGTTCATTTTGAGATATTAAGCTGTTTCCAAACTTTTAAAACACCCTGTATATATATGTATATATATCAACAGGAAATCGTATTTTTGTTGGCTTGAGAGAAAAAATTAAAAACTATACAGTACTTACGTTGTTAACAGCATTATTTATGATGTTTATTTAACAAAATAAAAAAAGTTACAATTTCCTTTTATAGTAGAATAGAGTTTTGAATATAAAGTAATTGGGGAACATTGGGAACATGATAGTCCTGGAAATTCTCATGATTTTTCGATTGTTATACTTTCGTTAAAGCTAGAGAGCAGAAAATTGGCACATTAATTTCTAACAAGATACATAGAAAAAGTAAACCAGTTTTTACAACAGCAGTACACGTAAACAATTTAAATATTTAAACAATTACGAAACTCTGGAGTTTTTGTTCCACCCTTATTTCCCCTGGGTTTCCTTCAGTATTACAGTCTCTTCCTGTAATTTTTTTCTTTGTTCTGAATACTAAAATATTCGTAAATTGATATTTTGGTTGATAGTTCAACACATTTAAAATTAGCAAGAGGAAATCGAATACTAATGATTTTGATTTCTGTACTTATCAAACAAGTGTCATACGATTAAATCAACCTTGCCACGAATTTGAAGCAAACAGTTTCCCAATCGTAAAATGTACTACTATTTCTGAAATTATTAATTTCGTCAAAATCAACTTCCCTGGCTTCTGGAATATAAGAAAAGAAATAATTTTCCGAGCAACGTTTTCAAAAATCAATAAAACAAATCTAATATAATTCCGTTTCCATTTAAGTGTACTAAAAAAACATTCATTCCTCATTGGAATGTGTTTGTATCGAGAAGCTTTATGTCTGTGGGAAATTTAAATTTTACACCCTTCCCAAAAAAATCCGTTCTTGAGTCACATGACACATGTAAGTTAGGACTATACCGTAGTATTGTTTTAATGTATGCCTATTAATTGCCTAACGGTCGTATGCAATACAATCAGCGAAAAGGAATCTTTTTACTTTCTCACTATACTATAAGTATAGAAAAAGTATAGTGATCGAAAAAAATTGATGTTGAGATTTTTGTGGAAATATCCGTTTTGCGACCTCCTGAGTAAAAAAAATGTTTTTTACAAAATGTCTGTCTGTATACAAAGCTAAAGAGAAAACTATTAGATTGATTTCGAACAAATTGGCACCAAACATGTCAATTAGGCCAATTAGGCCTGTATAGATGGACGAAAAAAGTCTAGACAATTTTTGAAAAACAACCCCCTTTCGTCCAAAAAATCCCCAAATAATCAGTTGTTATTTTTTTTTGTAAAAAAACGGCTCTAACGATTTTGATAAAATTTGGCTCATTTGTAGCCCTTAACGTAAACTACCATATGCAAAAAACCACATCTTTAAAAAAATTCTCGTTTAGCTAATAATAATAATAACTCATTTTTGGGTTTGTTTTTTTCAAAACGTTTTAAAACCTGTTTTCATGCCTCTATACATTCGTAATTGACATGTTTGGTGCAAATTTGTTCTAAATCGATCTAATAGTTTTCTGTCTAGCTAATAATAATAATATTTATTAGTTAATTTCCTACTTTAATATCACCTCTCCTACCCCTCCTACAATTATGAAGTCACAGTGAATCTGTTTAATAATTTAAATGTGCCAGTTACCAGAAACCTTTTATTTAAAAAAAAAATACTATTGTATTCTCACGCAAATCCTTAAAAGATGGGGTTTGCACAACCAAATTTTCCTTAACCCAAAAGCAAATTAAAAACCAAATTTCATCAAAATCGTTTTTGGTAACACGCATATACATATACTAGCTGACACGTACGGCGTTGCCCGTGGTGGTTAGTATTTTCAGTCTTTTTAACGTAATTGTAATCTTTTGAAGTGTTCAGTTAGTGAGTGGTATTTGGCTTTTATATATATAGATCTTAAATAATAAAAGCACTATTGTCATAATAATAAAAGATCTGAAATTATGATTTTAGTAACTTTGATCCCCCCAAACCCCTCCTAAAATTTCGAAATTTTTCATACCCTTTCTTAGAGAGCGCCTAAGGCCCTAGAGGAAGCTACATACCAAATTTCATTCCAATCCGTTCGGGCGTAATTTGAGGATGATCAAAAACGCATTGAAAACGCAAGGAAAAATGCAAAAACGCCTATTTCTGGCGTAATTTTGGGAGAATCTCAAACATTTTTTAACAGACTACTTTTAGGCCTTAAACGAACCTAAGTACCAAATTTCAACATTTTCTGCCAATTAGTTCTCGAAAAAGCTGAGAAAACGCAAAAAATCGCTAGTAAAACGCGAATATTGGGCGTA
>JAGFPH010001318.1:236328-270986 GCA_018207615.1 Philaenus spumarius | reverse complement strand
TATTTGCATAATTTACTTACATTTTTAAAATAATTTCTTTTAGAATGTAATAAAAGAACTTTTTAAAACGTATTGTATCATCACTTTTAGTTTCCTTATCCAGCTGATTATTAAAACACGTGATTTTTCATCATAGAACAAACAATAATTGTAGCAAAAGGAATCAGATAACTTAGAGAAAATCATTAGTGGCCAGTATCTTTCAACGAACAAATTCACAGGATCAAGTTGGACGTTAAACACATAGTGCCTAACAGCTGTAATACCAATAAATAAGCAACATTGTGAAAAACTAAAAACAACAATTGAATGATGAAACTTATATCATTCAAAGATGTGCACAAAAACATAAATCATGTGTGTATGTTGCCGTTAAGGCAGGTAAAATAAATTAAACATAGTTTTAGGTTAAGCCTAGACTGAAAAAACATATTCTTGAATGTATTTACATCCATTACCATAGCAACTAATTGATTAAAATAACAGATAAAACAGTTGATTCAGATATCCAGCTTTTAGTACAACATAATATTTTAAGTTAGGCTTAGGCTCAACCAACACATGTTTCAACACACACAAATCAATAAAAACTTGCTTTAAGGAATTTAAAAATAAAAAAACTATGTTACATCGTAATTAAAAATAAATAAGACATATTATAGTAGGCCTATTTACTGATAATATAAGGTAATTGATGGTAACTTTATGGTAAGGGTTTTGATTAAGTGTTTGCCTACACCTGAGCATTACTGGTTCTTTTAACTTTTATTATAACTTCTGTTATAAAATATACGAAATAATTTGATTTCAACATTTAACATTATTTATCATCTTAGTTTTGAAGTTATTATTAATCCGTCACATTTATTATAAATAAAACACCATATATTTTTATCGGGGGTTCCATCGGGGGTTGGCGTGTGGAGCAGGGGTCTCCCCTAGTTAAACTATAAAATAGTTATAATTGAAAACTTGTAGGTCACAGTGTTGAGTGTTCTAAGCCTAAGTGTTAAAGATTCTTACCATCCTTTGGATGTTTACGACCAAACAGAAGCTCACCTAACCTCTCCTCTAGAGCCGACCTTTTCTTGTTATATTAGGGCTAATAAATATGACTACCATTGTGCGAAAAGGTTAACAATAGGTAGTTGGACTAAACATTAATGTTTGGTAGTTTTTATGCAATTCCCTTCAATTTTTAAGAATTGAATACCAGAGCATCGAGAAAGAGGTGGTCGTTTTTCAACGAATAAGTCCTTTAATATTGTTATGGACTTATGGGCGTTGAAGGTAATTACTTAGAGACAATGGTTTCCTATAATTAAAGTTTTTAATTTCCAACAATAAAAAATACACCTATTTCTAAGCAAAATTTGTATTTCCATATATTTTGACAACTCAACTATTAAAAAACTGAGCCGTAATTTGATAATGTAGGCCTAATGTATCAATTAATTGTAAGAAAATGTAAGCAATGTAAGAAAAAACGTTTACCACACAAACATTGCTGTGCTCGATAATTAATTATGATAATATTTGGAAATGTCTATATTGACACCTAAGCTTATTTTGGCTGATCTTGAAATAAAGAATATACTTGGGTAAAAATTCACCCAATTGAATAACTATTTTTATTATTCACAAGCACTTAGAAACTAACCAATGAAGAAGTTATGTCAAATTCATAAATGTTTAATTTTATGAAATTCCAACCATATTTTTTAAAACAAATAATTTGCGATGTTAGCAGGTATAAAACTCTTAAAGATCGCAGATAGGGGGGGTGGTACAGTTAATGAAATCGTAGTTATATTTATTTAAAAAATTTACCCTCACTTTTTATGACTTTCCTCGACGTAATCAAGGTCTCTGAACACGATAAATCAATAAACAAATTTGTATCCGTGTGTGTGTGTGTGTATGTGTGTCTCCACTGTTTATGACTTTTCTCGACGTTTTTGAGGTCTCTTAACACGATAAAGCAATAAAAACGTTTGTGCAAGTGTGTCTGTCTGTGGACAAGATATATGCACTCACTGACGTCGTAGAAAACTTGTGCACTAGTGTTGCAAAAATCTTCGTAATTTTATTGCGGAGAGTTGAAAAGCTTTTGAGCTTTCTAGCGTGTTCCATCTTTTCATCTTGTTATGTCTTTTATTCGTAATATAACAATTTTACTTTAGTCCAGGTAGAACTGTGTGAGCTGTATACCTTGCACCAATAACTATCGAACTAGCCTAGAGGTTTTAACGTTATATACAGAAGGCGGGAAAGTTTGCAGGCTGGAGGCTAAGAGCTATATACAAAAACCGTTACAGGAGCTCTTAATAGATAGGTTTTTTAGACGTTGCTTTAAAAGACTATATAGAAAATGTATTACTATATATTAATCTGTCATCCCAAAATGAAGAAAAGCTTCAATTTTAATTCTTCTAATACTTTTGGTATGGGAATAATTGGAATATTTCTTTGGAGGTCTTAGGACTGTACGAAATCCTACGGAGTCTAAGATAGTGGATAAACATGTATATATATATATATATATATATATATAAGAAATACCACTCACTCACTGACACACTCATCACGATTTCTCAAAAACTACCGAACGGATTGAAATGAAATTAGGTATGTAGCTTCCTCTAGGGCCATAGGTGTTCAATAAGAAAGGGTTTGAAAAAATTCGAAATTTTAGGGGGGTTTGTGGATTTAAGTTATTAAATCACGATTTCTTCAAAACTACCAAATGACTGGAATGAAATTTGGTATTTAGCTTCCTCTAGGGCCATAGGCGCTCGCTAAGAACGGGTTTCAAAAAATTCGAAATTTTAGGGGGGTTTGGGGGGATCAAAGTTATTAAATCACGATATCTGCAATACATTTTAACATGAATAATGAATAACATTTTAATGAATAACATTTAACAGAAACAATAAATTATAAGGAGTTTTACAACCAAATTTTTTTTGTATAAACATTTTTTATAGAGCGGATGAGATAAACTGGGCTTAATCAAATTTTAAACCTGTTAAATAAATAATAATGCAATTTGCATTTGCGGCTCTTCCTGTAGCGCATGAATCAAACAAAGCATACAAATTAAAAATAAATGCAGTAATAAAATATGTTTTGGAAATTTTATAACAAAAGTGAGCTAGATTATATTACTTATTAAGGAGAGTGTCTACATTGTCGAGACTGAGCAGCCAAGATTTTAAATCTTATCATTTTGGTCGCCTAGTAGTTTGATATATACTGGCAGTTTTTTATACAATTTCGGAGTTATTTTTAAATAAACAGTTTTACTACATTTAACGTCTACTTTATCCGCATAAAAAGTTTAACACTAACTTTGTTCCACCCTGAATAAGAAAAATAATTCATAAAACATTTCAGCCTAGATTTTGGAATAGGCAAATTGTGCCTAGAACGTAGTGATAATTTATACGTATTATGTACAGTGGGAAATTGTCCCCTTCTTCTGTAGAAGTCACTAAGAACTGTAAATACAACTAAATGTTTTAAGTGATAGTAAAGATAAACTATGAAAAAGAGGTCTTGACGGTTCAATTCTGTTTTTATTTTGTATAACACGGATAATGCCTTTTTGAATTAATTATTTTAATAGGATACAGGTTTGTGTTGTAAGCAGTTCCCCAGCAAATTTCTTCCATATTCCAATCTGCTTTGGACTAGTGAAAAATAAAGTTTCCGTAACATGTACTTGGGGGGGGGGGGGGGGGCAGCCCCCCCTTAAAAAAAAAAAAAATTCTAATAATCTATTTAACTTACTTTTTAAAGCATTTATATGGGTTTTCCGCCCATCACCCAATTTTAGTCGCCCATTCCAAGCGTTGGTCGTATTAAAAATTGTTTCAAACAAAAGTTTGTTTATAATATTTCAAATTTGTACAATCACTCTGAAAGAACATTATTTTATACCTAAGAAGGGAGTTACTTTTACTTGAACCACAATTCTTTCCATTCCTGCACTACAGGTTGAATTTATCAAAAAAAGTTTCACATATATGGTTTTGGTAATATTTAGAATATTTCAAACAGTTTAACTCCGATAGATGTAAACCTAAACTAAAGGGGTTTAGGTTGTTCTGAGACGTATTTTGGTCAACACTTACAGTACAGCTTGGTCGTATCATTTTTTTCAATATGCAAATTTTAGATGAAATTTTAAGATTTGCAATAATTTCGAATGTATTGATAATGTGCCTACTAAAAGTTACGGATTTGCAGAAAAAGTACAAAAATAATACAATAAACAAGACAACTTTTTCTCGAGTAAAGTTTTGAGGTATTCGTCGTAAAAGTTTAAAAATCCGTCATTTTGAAACGAATTAAGTCAATCTGTTGATTATTTTCTTAAATTGGGTCTTTATTAATTAATTAGCTTGCTAAATTTCAACTATACATCATTTAACGTTTAAAAGGTGTTTTATTAAAAAATGGCGGCTTTGTTAAAATATAAGCACTGTAGGACATTACTTTTTCTCCATTCCTGCGCTTATAATCATATCCTGGAACTTGTATAAGCACTGTATTAAAACAGTAAATTTTTCGCTTGCTATTGTCGTCGTGCTAAACACGCAGTGATTTTTCTAAGTGTTATTCAAAACGGTTGTAGCTCGTAAAAGATAGATTAAAACAGCCATATTATATAGGTAATTTGTCGTGTAAAGGCGCTTGACCTTGAGCGTGCAGATAGTCTTATATTCATTGTTCAGTGGTGGGGGAAATGATTCGCGTACTGAGATTCATTACGACCGACTAAGCCTACCAACTGCAAGGTCTTCTGCTCTCATTGTAAACGCGGTCAAAAAATACCTATACCTGTTTCAAAAATCAGTTTAAACAAACAAAACTTTCATCTATATCAAAAATTAATTGTCTATTTATTACCTTTCAGCTGCACCCAAGCGGTTTTAACTCAATAAATGCAAGATCGATTTAAAAAAGAATCCACTTAAACTTAAAACATTGTGTGCTGAAGACCACACGGGAAAAATGGCGATATTCTGATGAATATAAAATATTATTTTGTGTTATTAAGCTGGACATCTGAATAAAGTGTTTATCTGTAATTTTATTCAGTTGGTTGCTATGGTAACGACTGTAAATACATTCAAGAAACATAAATGTTGGTTCATCAGTCTAAGCCTAACCTAAAATTATTAAAGATTATACATTCGAATCTACTGTTTTATCTGTTATTTTATTGGTTGCTATGGTAATTAATGTAAATATATTCAAGAAACATGTGTTGGTTCGTCAGTCTAGGAATAACCTAAAATTATTTTGTGTGTTTAGTTTTAATTTTAAATATTTATGACGCATTATTATATACAAATATTAACTATCTGCACTTCTTCATCATTTAAACTTTATCTCTGCCAAATTTCAAACTTCTCCGTCCTCGTAATTTTCGTAACAAAGTTTTTGCTTCACGTATTAATATATAGATACTCTGCCATATACAAGTGCGTACTATATATAGTAGAGCGCGACGGAGTAGAGCGTTTCAGAAAACGCGTGACGGTAAAATCCGATTCGTCGCCAGCAAACGTTTTTGAAAGCGGTGCGCCTATAGAAGTTTACACTTCAAAAAGTATTGAACCAATATTAATCAAACTTTAAATAACACATTTCCAAATAACGTATTTAGGCTACTTGTAGAAAAATACTGATCAGTTCTCAAACTGCAAACTGACATGACATTCAGGATTATTGTTTTAGAGAGATTATATTGTATAGATCACTTACGACTGTTAAATCATCGATGAAGCTTCACGTACCTGTAAACAAACAAACAAATAATGTTAGTAACTGTTAGTAACTCTAGTATAATATTTTAATACAATGTATAGCATAAGTATTTTATTGTATAGCTTAGTATATTTATTACAGATAACAAACAGTTTGAGCTTTCATCTTACAGTTTGAAAACATTGTAGTTGAATTTTCGGACTTTTTAATAATTAAGACAAATAGGTAAGTAAAATTTTTTTTTTTTTTTTGGGGTTTAAAGGCGAAAAACCTGGGTGGTTATCATCGCCTGAGGTAAGTAAAAAGCGAGCTACTGTCAGCCAATGACTTGAATGCTCGCGATGGGGCAGCTGGGTGCGGGGACAGCACTAACTAGTGGTAGGGGCTGCCTTCACTATGACAACCGCGCTACTATTCATGTTTTAAATAGACACAGCGTTATTATCTGTGGTCCTTCATGCATTTAATGGTATGATTATTCTTTTGTAAATACCTCAAACTCTTTAGCATGAGATAATAACATGACTGCTTCGCGTTTATTTGCTAGTCCGAAGGTTATTGGTTTTGCTGATAGCTTGGTGAGGGTTGGGGACAAGGCTGCTCTAGCCAATAGCGGCCGCATTCCAGACGCGAGTATTCAAGTCATCGGCTGACAGTAGAGTGAGATATTGCACTTAATAAAATGAATCTGAACAATTTATAGAACGAATATATTAATAATATACTAGTTGCACAGGTATTGGCCGTGAGGGGATGATGCAACTGTCTTGGGGATGCGCAGTAGCATGCGCGAGACAGCTGCTACGGGAACAACCACCAACCACCTTAGTTGCTTTATGTCTCCCCTCTTCTACATCCCCTCCTTCTCGCATCAAGAGTTTCATCACTCACCTCACGGACTGTAACTATAGGCTATTTACATATTTACTTATCGATGAAAATTGTACATGAAAGTAGCAAAAAAAATTTCGTAGATTGGTGTACAAATAATAATTGGATTTAAAACAATGTTTGGTATTTGTAAACGCTTTCTTGTTTAAAATTTGTTTAGACACGCTCACTTATATTATGTTTAACTGCATAGTTTAACTCATCACTATGTTACGCATAACTTAATTATTTTAGCCGAAATTGCCTCTGAATCGTTTGTGTTTGAACATACTTTGTCAGAAGTTTTATTTATTCTACTAAATAAAAACTTATCAATTTTAAAACAAAATTAAGTATACAGTTTTTTACAAGAATCTACGAGTAAACTTTAGGAAAGATTTCGTGTTAATAAAACGCGTTTCACATTAAGGATCTGCTCTAGTAAAAAAAAGCGACCAGCGACTCCAGCACTTCAATCTATAACCGTACCTAAACAGTGCAATTTCTTGCAGCTAAGCGCTTTGACACTGCCTCGTTTAAAACCATTTCATAAATCCATCTTTTGTAATTAAGTGCTGAAAAAAAAACTGAATATTCTTTATAAAATTGCGGATTCGGCTTGCGATTTACTTTTAATTATACATTTTTTATTGTTTATGGGAAAAAGTTCAAACTTGGTACTTAAAAAATGTAAATTACGTGGCAAATGAACGGGATTTTAAAAAAATGTGAAACGAAAAACGGATGCGTATTGTGACTGTGGTTAACATGAGACCTTGCAAACAACTTTATGATAAAAAATAAACTACATAAATGGTTTTAAATTTAACAATGCTCTCATGGGATAAACATCAAAGATGGCCGCCACTACAGCAGACCCTTAATACTGTTACTAAGTCTGAAACTGTGTTAAAGGTCGTCAGTAAGGTAAGCCGTCAAGTTAAATCTGCATAATCAATCTTTTCTAATAAAAGCATTTCTTGTTATACCCAGGTCAAACCAAATGCTATTGTAGATCTAATATACGGGTGTTTCAACATTAATATCGGGTTTAACCCTATAAGCGTCAGGCCAATTACTGCTAGATATACCTCTAAACGTCAGGCACTTTTTCACTGCTTGAACACATTATCACTGAAAAATTTATAAAGTGTGTCCTATTCATGTAAAGTGTACACTATTATATATTTTATTATTCATAAAAGTATGGCGAACATTACCGTTAAACATTAAACAAATTTTTTCTAACTTACTTTGCGTTAGATAACGGAAAACAATTTAATTGGTAAACAAAAGTTTCAAAAGTATTGCTCTTGGAAAAATAGAAAAAAATTAAATTATAAATCCAAATCGTACAAAATGTAGACAAAAAATGTTAATTACATAAAACAATTTAAAAAAAATCTTCCTAAAAAATAAAACAATGTTTTGTAATAAAATAACAAAAATTAGCAATTTGCAAAAAAATAGCCTATACATATTGAAAACTCTACAGAATGTATCCTATTCAAGTAAAGTGTATACTGTTATATATTTTCTTATTTAGGAAAGTATGGAAAACATTGCCATGTAGATAACATTTTTTTTAAATACTATAACTTTTTTGCGTTTGAACGGGGAAAAAATTTATTTGGAAACAAAATTTTCAAAAAGAAAAGGTTTTGGAAAAATTCTAAAAATTATTTAGTTATAAATCCAAAAGATGCAGAATGTATAGAAACCCATTCTACACATAAACCAATTTAAAAAAAATACTTTCTAAAAAAACAATGTTTTGTGGTACAATAACAAATATGAGTAATTTGCAAAACATATGGAAAAAACTATATAATGTAGCCTATTCCAGTAAAGTGTATAATATTATTATATACATTATTAATAAGTAGGTTGTATGTTGTTTTCCAAAATTTTGATTTCCCATAACTTTGAAACGAAGTAAGATATTAAGGTCTACTTTGCGCCATTGTGTGTTTTTTTTTTAATAAACTTTTCAATGGTGCATTACATGACCCATCTTTATATTTTAAATTGTTAACCCCCCTTACGGTCTAAGCCCCCCAAAATCATAGAGGGTAAGATGTCGAAAAAACTGCCTGTTATGCAACACACGATATATAAATTTTTTTAAACTTATTTCCAATAACAAAAGGGGGTTAAAGGGACTTTATGAACACTCTCTATATGTGTTTTGTTTGAGGAACACGTTTGAAATGATTTTGAATCATATAAGCCCGTTAACTTAACCCATAATGAAACTTCGCATAATCGGAAATAGCGTACAATAATGTATAAATAATCATCCAGGAAACTGAAGACTAATAAAGGTTGACGTGCACTTCTTCGCACGTATCTTTAAAATCGATTCAGCAACACATCAATTTCACTAAGAGCTCTCGACAAGAACATGTTTTCAACGTGACGTCACTAGTTTACAGTGCTCCATCTTCTGTATTGTTTTGGTTCGTTTCACTTTGTACTATAAAGCTTTAACTTAAGTGGTGCAAACGAATGACAGCAACTAAACATTCCTTACATTAAATAATGAATGAACGTTCTTGGCAAAGCTTTAAAGACACCGGCATTTGTGTAGTCCTAGTGACGGTATTTTACTATCTGATAAAAGTTTCCTGAATTTGTTCAGTTCAATAATTACAGTTTATACAAGTATTATGAGTTTATCTACCGTACTAGCTGTACCCACGACTTTGTTAAAAACAGGGTGAAAAAGATATTTTGATCAATCATTGTACTACGACAAACGGTTCAAAAGTTACACCCGATAATAAATTAAACCAAAATTATAAAAAGTTTTTGGAACGAAGTTCCTTAACGCGGATTACGTAAGGAGTTAAACTAATATAAAATGCAATGAGTAACGAAAAAAAGGGTTATTAAATTGTTGCTATGCCAATGACAAACATAAAATACGAGTAACGAAAAAGCGTTACCAAATTTGTTGCCATGGCAGTGACAAATTTAAAATATGAGTAACGAAAAACCGTCATCAAATTGGTTGCTATGACAAAGACAAATATAAAATACGAGTAACGTAAAAGCGTTATCAAACTGGTTGCTATGGCAATGAATGTAAATACATTCAAGAAACACATGTGTTTTGGTTCATCAATTTAAATTAAGATACGATCGTTCCGTCCGGCGTAGTTCAGATATTATGTATGTCAAGCGCTGAAATACATTCAATGAACATAAAAAGTCTAGGCCTAACCTAAACTTACTGTGTGTATATTTAATTTATTTTACCTGCCTTAACTAGGGCAACATACATACAATAATTTTAGGTTAGGCCTAGACTTAAAATTACTTTCTAGGCTTAACGCCATCGTTTTATGTTTATTGAATGTATTTACAATGAATGGACATTTTACTGTGTTTACCATCTTAGCTTTGACGTTATAATTAATTCTATACCTTTATTATAATAACATTAAACGAATGGAAACAGTAAATGTTTGTAAGAAAGCAATCTAATAATAAACGGCAATTGTAAGATTAAAATTATGTGTATGTTGCCGTTAAGGCTGGTAAAAGTATTCAAGAAAAGGCTGATGAACTTAGTTCCTACTGGTGTTGGTCCAACGACCGCATACATTAACTTTTTTTTTGCATTTTTTACCCCTTAGATAGCGTCGGAGAAAAAATCAAATTTGCAAGATGTAGAGAGTTAAATTTTCATTCGCCAAGGTAATCCCGATTTTTTCTAAAATGTTGCAGCTGTTTGAAAAACCGAAAAATGTTTTTTTTAAACGCACGCTTTTGGTGTTATAACAGAACTGATAAACTTCACAACCTACGGAATCGGTTCAGTGGCCATTTGAAAGAACTCACCGAGCTGAATCCAATGAGTATCTGAAATTGGATAACATACTACCAGTTTAAAGTTATTAGTGTAAATAGTCTTCTTTGGTCACCAAAGTCGTCACAATTGTGGAACGCACGGACTTTTCGAAGGTGGATTTCTCCTAAACCTTTACGAAGGAGATCTGTAAACATAAATGTGTAAATATATCACGTGAGTGTAAGTTCCAAATTATTCAGGAGAATGAAGTGCGCAATTTAAAAATACGTAGCACAACTTAAATAATTCGACCACGCAGCTGAACCGCTGACGTGATTCGAACAAATTAAAAAAAAATAAGTTTATAGGCCTATGTTTTAGGATTTCGACCAACAATTTAGGAAATAGGTCTTTTCACGACGGTGCTGAATAGCTGCAAAATGGTTCGCACGACATTCCGCATATTGGGAGTATCTTTAATTCACAAAAAAAAAAGCGTGCTTCGCACGAAAACACCCTTATTGGGAATATCTTCAAGACCAATGCATTGCGTGCTTCGCACGCCAACCCCAAGGTAGTATCCACCGTATGCCTTTGAACCGGGTACTTCTATGGTGTTTTACGTTTTGATCGATTTTGGGAGAACCAAGCGAGCTATAAGGTCGGGTAAAAACACAAAATGTGCAGAAAACCATCCTACATTTATATTTGTAGAAAAAAAACAAATTCATTCTGGTAGGAAAAATCTCAAAAATAGTTACTTCGGGTCAAAAAACGTGCTTCCGATTGTTCGATTTTTTGGCTAGCGAACTCGTCCGAGCGACGTAGACAGCCAACACGTGTACCAAATTTGAACCAAATCGGACTTAAAATGCGGCCGCTAGAGTGCGAACACATATATACATTATATGATTTTTAACGACACCCCAAAACGTTATCTGGAGACCATGATCGGTGCTAATTTGCTACTCCCGACCTTGGGCCTTACCATAAGGGCTACTGCAATAGCTCATTTTTCCTATGGCAATTCACTAATAAAAACAAATATCCATTAAAATATTGGACGGTGGTCTGTCATTGATGAGGATTTGGCCAACAAAACTGTTAAATAAATCTATAAAGTAAACTGAAACCAATTACTTGAAGCAAAACATCAGTGGGAATACAAGAACACAGCGCCATTAATGTTATCAACAGCACACTTTATTTACAGCCCATTAACTCAGTGTTTCAATGTCGACGCTGGATTTCATCAATCATTTTTTTCTTAAAATCAGTTCAATAACAAGTAATGTGTTCCTACGCGTTTGATGTTTAAAAGGGGGCCATCGATCATCCTCGAAAACTTTGGCATCGATTCAGTACACGCTTGAGGAAGTCATTACTGGGCAAACTTTAATTCGTACGTCTAGAAATTTCTTAAAGCTCTCGTATTGCGCGCGTTGTACTGACGGCACGTACCTACAGTGTACGAGCGGTTTACACAGCGACGAATTCAGGAAACAACGTAAATAAATCGGGTAAAAATTATTTCGTAAAAACATTAACAAAACATATTTAGTATGAAAATAATTACGTACAAACAGGCTCGATAAATATTAGTTACATAAACCGCATCAATATAAACATAAACACTTTTAATATACAAAAGATGCACAACATTTACACATTTATGAAACATAAAAATTATTAACAACAAAAATAAATTAAATAATTCGACCACGCAGCTGAACCGTTGACGTAAGTTGGGCAAAGTTCCAAAATTAAGTTTATAGGCCTATGTTTTAGGATTTCAACCAACAATTTGGGAAATATGTCTATTCACGACGGTGCTGAATAGCTGCAAAATGGTTCGCACGACATTCCGCATATTGGGAGTATCTTCATACACAAAGCATTGCGTGTTTCGCACGCCAACCACCGTATTGGGAGTATCTTCAGTACACAATGCATTGCGTGCTTCGCACGCCAACCCCTCGGTAGAATCCACTACATGGCTTTGAACCGGGTACTATGGTATTTTACGTTTTGATCGATTTTGGGGGAACCAAGCGAGCTATAAGGTCCGTAAAAAAACTAAATGTGCATAATAACATCCTACATTTTATATTTGTAGAAAAAACTCAAAAAAAAATTCATTCTAGTAGGAAAAATTTCAGAAAATACTTAGGCCTACTTCTGGTCAAAAAACGTGCTTCTGATTGTAGGATTTTTTTGGCTAACGAACTATAGACTTATGCAAGTACAGACAAATAAAAGTTAATGTATATTAACAAAAAAAAAAAAAACAAACAAAAAACAATAAATATATTACACTATGTATTTCTTATGGGGATTTTTAACAACTTTTACCCCCCCACAAACCCCCCTAAAATTTCTAATTTTTTAAACCCTTTCTTAGTGAGCACCTATGGTCCTAGAGGAAGCTACATACCAAATTTCGTTCCAATATGTTCAGTAGTTTTTGAGAAATCGTGATCAGCGAGTCAGTGGATTTTGCTTTTATATATATTATATGATTTTTAATGACAGCCCAAACCGTCTTCTGCTCATTTGATACTCCCGACCTTGGGTCTTACCATAAGGGCCACTGCAATAGCTCATTTTTCCTATGGAAATTCGCTAAAAATATATAACATAATGTACCCGTAATTTACAATACAAAGACTTTTGTTCCTTAATTCTCAAAATCAAACCACACACTTACATCAAAAACAATACGAGTTATGCAAGTACCAGTGTTAAGCTGGTGTTTGTAATAATTGGTTTGTTCAACCCGGCATCCTATACCAACACAGTAAACACAACAACATTGTGGTTCCGCATTGTTATGTTTAACCTAGCTATTATCCTTCATCCGATTGTTTTGATAGTTACACCGTCCAACAGTCAATTAAAAGGGCTACGAAAAAGGTGTCTTGGCATTTTTTATTAAATGCCGTTGTTTGCCAATATCTTACTTCTCAACAACAACATGAATGGACTTTCTAAACCTGTGTGGAAATTTGTCAGTTTCTATCGTTAAAAAAAGCATAATATTAATAATTAATTGTTCATGGAATGATCTCTTACGAGACGATCGACAGGTGAAATGTTCTGAAGTGATGTTATTTTAAATATAGGGTGTTGTCGACATCTTGGTGTTCTAAATCCTTTTTAAATGCATTATTCTTTCGTTGTGTATTTGTTTACAATTTTATCTTACAGGATTGTTGACAAATTGTAATGGACAATAGTAATACCAATTGTGGTGTTTGTGTAATGAATGTGAGAGACAATGATAAAGCTATTGAATGTAAAGGACCACGTGAGAAATGGTTTCACATTAACTGCATTGACATGTTGAACAAGGACTATGATTTTTTATGCTCAAAAAAAGATGTAAAATGGTGGTGCAAGAGCTGCCTCAGTAATGAAAATAATGGTGTAGTAACAAGCAACTTATATCCCGGTAACAGTTTTAACCCAAACTTGCTTGTAGAAGAGTACAATAAATTAAGAAAGAGAAAGAAGGTTTAGAACATGATTTTGGAAATATGTCACTGCAGTTGAACAATTCAGTTTGTGAAGTACTCGACTTACAAAACAGACTAGTTACTGTCTAAAAAAGGAAACGGTAATACATAGTTTGAAGGTGAAAATAATTCATCTTGAATTACGACCTCAACTTGTTGTGGAAGATTTTCAAATTGTAAAAAATAGGAGAAACACTTTGCCAGCTTAAATAAAAGTCCCAAGTATTTTTATCAAAAAATAGATTTGAAGTACTTGATACAAATGCAGACATAGTCTCCTTAACAGACTTAAACCCCAATGTAGAAAATTTCCAAGTTTTTCAAAACCTAAGCAATTTTAGTGTAAGAATAAATCTGGGCAGTCAACTTATGCTGAAAGACTAGAAAAACAACCATTTAAAGAAAAAAAAAACAAAAACTAGAAAAGTGATAGTCGTTGGTGACAGTAATGCCAGAAATATTGCGGGAAAAATACTTGACAACTTGGATAAGCAAAAATACAAAGTTTCGGGATATGATTATCCGGGAGCTTCTCTATCTACAATAGCTCAAAAGGCTCAAAAGTTTGCTAAATACTTGAATGTTGATGACTTTTTGGTTGTATTTGGAGGTGCGAATGATGTTAAACCTGGTAAAAACTATAAAAGGACAATTAGTGATATTTTGCCAATTTCTTTCAAGGCGAAGGTGATAATTACTACGATACAAAACCCTCCTAATAGTACTTTAAGAAAACACTTAGTGAAAAAAATGCGAACAATATCATGCATGAACACATAAATTCCAGTGCCAACAAAAATGTCCAATATATATTCATTAACTTTATAAATATCAGAGTGTTACCTGCTCATTTTAATAAAAGTGAACATTTAAATAAGGGAGGGAAAACAGTGGTTTGTAATAGATGGTTGAACTGATTAGCAGTAAAGTAGGGACAACTAGGAAGAAGACATTTCTTGAGAGATGGTTGGATACCAAAGGACAAGAAATCTAGTAATCCAGAAAAGCTTAAAGAAAGTTTGATGAAGAAGAACACTCCACTAGAGGGATGGCTGTTAAAGGGGAACATGTGTCCAGTTGATAATGAAGGGATTCCCAAGTCGGATAAACAGAGAAGTCTACAGCAAAGTGCATTCATATTAACCAAGAAGAATCAACTCGAAAAATTTCTACGGTAATGACAGGAAAGACAAGTACAATATGCAATAGCTTAAAATCAGTATCTGGCATGAATAAGGTTTTTTTACCAGAAAGTGCCTCAAAGGTCAACCAAGAAATCAGTGTAGTGAGAAGATCGGAAGTAATAAGGGTGTAAGAGTGTTATACTTAAATATTCAGGGACTTAGAAGCAAATCAGAAATTCTACAGAGTTTTGTTATCAATAGTGATTATCATTTCTTGTGTTTAACGGAAATATGGCTCTTAAAAGATGAATTAGGCCTACAATGTAATGTGGTTGATGGATATTACTGGGGTAGTGACTTCTGTCGATCTAAATTTATAAGAGGGGGGTTCAGCAATTCTTGTTAAAAATAATATTAGGAGTAGCTGTTTGAATCTTGATTGGATAAGTCCTCACCAAAGGTTAACTTTGAGATTGCTGGAATTGAGGTCAAAGAGATGAAGTGTATAATATTTTCATTGTATAGAGCTCCTAATGGATGTACTGATGTGTTCCTTGCAAAACTGGATAAGCTGTTAAAATATGTGGGTAAGTGGAAGGGTTATTGTATAATGATTGGAGGTGACATTAATGCTGCTTTTGATGTCACAAAAAAAGTATAAAAGTAATGGAATTAATAAATTTACTAACACAATATGGATTTATATATATTAATGATGAACCCACTAGGTTAACGCCTTGTCTGGACAATATATCATTAGCAATTTTTGTAAACAAAAATTTGAAGTAGAAGTTGTTAAATTTCCATTTTCGGACCATGACATTTTGAGCATAACGTGTAATAACATGAGTGACTATGTGATTAATGCAAAAGAGGCAACATATAGTCAGAGCATTGTAGTTCCTAACTATAATGTTGAGAAATTTTGTGATGCACTATCTCAATTTGATTGGGAAAAATTGTTAACTGATCCTGAGTTAGATAATGCCAGCTTGAAGTTTGATTGAGTACATACATTATTATACTCTACTACTTTAACTTTAATTAGTATAATCTTAAAAAAATGTATTTCCTTATTTATCTTGACTCTAAGGTGTGAAAACTCTCACCCTTTTTCCTATAATAGTTTTTAAACTTTTCTTTGATTTTCCCATAAAACTTTCCTTTTATGATTGAATTTTACTTACATTTATTTCTTTTATAATTAAATGACAGCTAAACTTGACGATTTTAACTAACTTCTTTAATATTGAAAATTCGTTATTTTCTTATTCCACTTTTCTTTTAGGTATATCCTTAATGAACCAAAAACACCTTTCTTTCTGGCTTTTGAGAGAATTTGAAATTTTCCCTTAACTTTAGACTTTAATTACGTAAGCATTATTTAATATTACGATTTGGGAATTGCATGGCTGGCAAACCAGTGTTTAGCGTAATGTGTTTCCTTTAGAAAAACCCAAATACATAATATCCCTGGATCCTGGTATTCCCTAAGAAATAATTAATTAGAGTCTAAGTTATTTTTGCATTTCTGTACAAGTCAGGGTTCAACAGTCGCTTCCGTAGATAACGCCCCGCTCGCCCCAACTTGTTGAGGTTGCACTACTTGATTCCATGTTGGCCTAGAACTATCGAATTTTTATTTCCTGCCCGTTGTAGTTCCTATAAAATGAGCCCATCTATCTTTGTTACTAGCGGAGAAATCCCGCCGTTCTTATCCACCCTGTACATAGACGTTAATATCACAAACAAATCTATAACCTGAATACATTCTCTTTACAAACTAACCAAAAACACATTCGCACCGGAAAACAAGTTATGCCTAGATCATAAACAAATGCATAAACTGAACACAGTAATATAATTATCAAAAACTAATTTACACCATAAGTACGTTCACATTGCAATTCGATACATCATACAATCGACACCGACACGAGTGCATTACCATCGCAAACGCGTTTATTACAATCGAATTTAAATAACAAGTTCGACTAATCACAAACGCTTCAACACCACAAATGCAATGTAGACTCTTGGAGTGGGGTTGCTCGCATCGTACGTAATCTGATAAAACTAACTTTGCAAGTAACTGATATACTCTGACACTTTTAATGTAACCGCATCAAAAACTTTGTTCGGAATTTAATCACAGCAAATTAGTTCAGATTTTGCTACGTGAAGTTCTACCAGACTTCAATGGTGGCAGTTCGTTCCAACTAAACTCTCCACGTATTCGAACTCGAGCGTGCTTCGCACGCCCACCCTACGATTTAATTTAATGCAATGTTTAACTCTAAGTAACCGAAAAATTTTTCGGTTTCTATTTATAAATTAATAATCTGGGAAACTACTTTAAGTTATAAAGAATGCTTTATATTTTTCACGTGTTTGCTTAAAATATGGAAATTATTGCTTAAAACTAAAAAAAAATGCATTAAAGGTAATCGATTTTTACTCAGTTAAACTGCTGATTAAAAGGAGTTGCCATCGATATCTTAAGAACAATTTAAGATGTTTCACAACTTTTTAGGTTGAAAAACGGCGTCCGAAACACGTTAGTACGAACTGCATATTTTTGCTGTTTTACACGAGGTATAGAAGACCCTTAATGCGAATTGCGGTAGGAGTTAAAAAATAGGAAATGTAATGCGTAACGAAAAAATATGTTATTCTTTGGTTGCTGTGGCAATTATAATTAGAAATTACGCGTAACGGAAAAGCGTAATCAAATTGGAATACATTCAAGAAACATGTTTAAGTAATAACCTTTGTTACTACAAACAAATAATGCAACACATATTTTAAATTATTTATAAAAGCGTTTCTAAAAACTGGCAATAAACGATCTAAAAAATGTCCGTAACAGTAAAATGAGGTGCTTACGAATTTTGTTGCAATTAAGTGTTTATAGATGCAATAAAATATCAGCCTATGCTTGGTAAGTTAGAACTACAAAATTTTTGGTTCATAAGCGCTGAAAAACATTCAATAGGCCTACACATAAAATGTTGGTTCATCAGACTAGGCCTAACTTAAAATTGTTGTGTGTATGTTTAATTTATTTTACCTGTCATAACGGCAACATACACACAATAATTTTAGGTTAGGCTTAGAATGATGAACCAACATTTCACGTTCATTGAATGAATTTACAATTAATGAAAATTTAACTGTATTTACCTATAATTAATTCTACATCTTTATTATAATAACATTAAACATATGGAAACGGTAACTAGTATCCCAAAAAAACAAACTAATAACAAAAGGCAATTTAAAGATTGAAATTATATCATTCGAAACGTACTGTGCCAGAAATGTGCACAAAACATTAATTATGTGTGTATGTTGCCGTTAAGGCAGGTAAAACAAATTAAAAACATACACACAATAAATTTATATTAGGCCTAGACTGATGAACCAACGTATGATTTTTATTCATTGTATTAACAATGAAAGGAGATTTAATTATGTTTACCATAGTAGCTTTGAGATTATAATTAATTCTACACCTTTATTATAATAACATTAAAAGTACGAAAACAGTACGCCTAATACTTGTACCAAAATAAAAAATTATTTACTTTTCTTAGTTTGTACTACACATACTTTCCATTTATTGAATCTACATTACAAAATTGCAATAGCTAGATAATTTATCTCACTTTTAAACACGTGTTTTTTTAATGTATTTACATTCATCACCATAGCAACCAATTTGTTAAAGCTTTTTCGTTATGCGTACAATTTCTATTTGTTAACTCCTACCGCTTCCCGCGTAAAGGAACTTCGTTTCAAAATTTGTTTTTATTACCAATATTATTTATGGTGAAGCACCCCTCTACACTTAAACTTTGCTGTAAAATCACTATTCTAAGATCGCAAAGCGGTACACTTAAAAACATCTTCCTGTATAGGATATTTACATGAGTATTTCCAAAACGACATTATTTCATAATTTAAAATAATTTGTATGCACAATTTTTAGGTTAGGTTTTGGATTAGTCAAAAAACAAATTTTGTTTCACCTTTTATTAAAACTCCTATTAATTGTATCCTAATAGTTTAATAGTAATTTGATTTGATTTTATATTACATACACAATCTTAGTTTACAATTTATATAAAAAGTGAGAGGAAAATAAAAGGGGTGGCGTTCGAAGCACAAGGTGCACGCCCTGGTATTTTGTAAATATGAAACATAACTTTGGGAATAAAGGAATCAGTAGGAGCTGTCAAAAAACAGAGAAGTTCAATGAAAGGGAAATAAATAGATTAAAGGCTAAGGATATAAAATGGAGAAGACACAAAACTGTATATTTTTGAATGAAATGTGTAGATGCTTATTCTATGAACTAATTAGAGAAGATATTCAAGTCTTTGACGTATACACGAGTTCAAGTACTCGCCAACGCATTTGGAACATTTCTTATGCATAATTTGGTAACACTTGCGACGGAAGAGTTAAATGCGTATTGGATGATGTATAAACGTGCTAATAATAGAAACATTTATTGGACAGTTCTGAGTTTAAATAGCTTTTGATAAATTCAACACACAATCAGTTGCCAACCTAACGACAATGATTCCAAGTTTATGGGAACATTGTGGAAATTGATTCGGTTTATTTTAATTTCTGCTGACGTTTTCTTAATGACCAGTTTACACTTTACAGTTGGCGCTTTGGGCAGTGCACACTTGCTGCGAAAGGACGCGGGACGCTGTGTCACTTTTCAATCGGATAGGAACTGATGACGCGAACACACGACTCAGATACATATCTGACGCCGGCTTCACTCCCGATAGCTATTGTGAGTGACGTGGGTTCCTGTCAGAAGCGCGTCATAGACCGGGCAAACTAGTACGATTTCTTCCCGAATAATGTTTCTGACTACTACTTGTTACAATTTCTGTACATGTCTACAAGGAAATAATTAAAAACTCACCATCCCTCTAGTTGCCCCCAAAATCCTCCATTTTTGCGGGTTCTCAAAATTTTAAATATTACCAAAAGAGACCACTACTTCATTTAATATAATTTCTTCAAGAGTCGTTTCAGTTTTTAAGTCGCCAAAGGTGAAATTAAAACTCCAAAAGTCTTAGACGCCAGGTTTCAAGAATGAGTTGTATTCAAAACTTTGACAAGCTGTCATTTTGGATATAAACACGTTACAGACCTCCAACCTCCACCATTCGCCTATTTTTTTAAAGCCCTTTAAAATGAGGGGTCAATCAAAAGGGGTTTACATTTGAAAATTTTGAGTTGCCCCCAAAAATCACCCATTTTTTGGGGCACACTCGAAATTTCCGATAACGTAAAAAGATACTTTGGATTAAGTTAGTATCATTCCCCAAAATATATTCGTTTGTTTTAACAAGCAAACAAATTAAGGGGGCGGCCTTTTTATTACAAACTGTATATCGGAAATATACGTTGTTCAACGTTATACCAAAACACATGCAAATTAGTAATAATAAGAACGAATTTAGAAATATTATAAAATCACGGTTGAATATGGTTGATGTAAAAAGTATTTTATTATAATTTTAATTTGTGTTTATGTGTGGTGCTTTAAAGTAATTGATATTTTAGTTAAATAAAGCCAATCTTATTTAAATTATAAACAGAAAAAAAATTATTTCCACCAAAAAAATTGTAATGTGTGGATATTGTTAATTTTTAATAACAGGGCACTACAACTTTCCTCTTTAAAATTGTATTATGGTGGTAAACCCTAATCAGGCAGAGAAATAAAGGCTACTTAATTTATCACACTGTTAAGAAATGTTGTTTTCTTCTTTTTTTTTAGATTATAGAGAACATTTTGTAATTAGTAAAAATTCAAAGTTTCTTGATATAAGTAGTATGAGTGGTGTGTGATAAATAAATCTATTCTATTATATTCTATTCTCTATTCCGAATAGACTTTTACGGCAGATGATTACGCAGAATAATTGGATCAAATTAGTTTCATCAGGAAATTCTAGGAACTTTTAATAAAGGATGCATTTGCATAATGTTTCGGTAGCTATATTTTGTGTCTTTTTTTGAAATGTTGTAAGCATAAATACTTCAGGTGCTATTTTAAACACATGTGCAACTTCGCCAGTCCGTTTTAAAATGGATTATGTAAACTATTTTAATGTTATTTTATGAGAGGACTTGAGTTTCAAATACAAACGCATAAACTTATAAAAGAGATAAATACACCAGCTTGTAAAACGCAGAAGGTGTTATGTGCGTGCGCGAGAAGGCGTATAAAAATAAATAAATACAATTTAAATTACAATCAAATCACTCTAATGTAGACTTATAAGTTGATAAATGTCATTGAAGACAGAATTAAAATTGGGGTTTTCTCAAAGAAACTATGTAACCGCCGAGAAAAACGTGTTAGTCTATTGTACAACTCCAGAGTACTTGGGATGTGACAGGCCATTGAGTAGTTTGAAACTAACTGTTCGTTAATTACCTGTCAGCTAAAGATCAATTTTGAAACCATATTACTAGAAATTAGACAAAATGTTTAGTTCGCAGAAAAATATCAATCAGGCGTATCAAATGTCTGCCTCATCTTAAGGGGGGGATACCCTGTCCGCCATATTGAATCTGATTCCCATAAGAGCAATGCTACAGAATAAGACATTTTTCCGTTAATTCGTGGAATAAATTTAAAAATTTGGTTTCATTTTGAAGTACTCTCACATGCGGATGTTGATTGCTGGATACTTTTTCAAAAACCGTTTGACTGTTTTCATAAACGAATGATATAAATAGTAAAAAATAGTAAACTTTATTAATTTTTAACTCACTTCAAAGATTTCAAAAAAACATTAGCAATCAACACCCACAATCTATTTTACTTTAAGAAAATACAGCTTTCATTTTTTGACGAAAATAACAGAAAAATATGCTTAGGTTATATATATGGTTAGGTTATTTTAACATTGAAATTGGTAGTCAACTTCGCCGTTTTGAATTTAGAGACCCGAGCCTTAAGTATCTATAACATATAAAATAGAATCCTGTAATTTTTGTAAAAAATCCGACCCTGGATTAGGATCTAGGTCAACGCTACACTCACTATCCACCCCGTACAAAGTGCAACTACCTTTACAATAATCTATTTGCATTTGCTTCGCCGCTAGTTAGATGTTGAGCAAGCGGTAAGCTCCGAGTCGCCACAGGGACTGGAGAGCAAAGCGAGCATGGAACACAAACTCAATTAATTGAAATTGCAATTAAATGTTTGACATAACCTATAAAATAAATTACAGTTGACAACAGTGATAGCAATTAAATTCTTAAAAACTGTAAGCACGGGCAGTCCGTGATATTTTTTTTGAAGGGAAGGTGCAACTATGTGGAATCTCTTTATTATATGCTAAGTAACGGTGTGGCACCGGGTGTTTACTTACAATGTTATATGCACCTCTAAGCATAACCTTATTATTAAATATGCTTAATAACCTTTTACTTTTACTTAAGCCCATGTTATACGGGCAGCAAAAACGCGGCGTATTTTACGTCGCGTAGACGCCAAGCATACCGGGTAATGGACTTGTCTGTGTGCAACTTATACGAGCGTTTTAGCCGTCGCGTCGAGCCCTGTAAACTCAGCGACAGCGATTTTTACGCGTCCAGACCGGTAAACAGGCAGCAAAGACGCGGCAGCAATGACGCGAGTTGGTGTTATACGGGCAGCTTTGTCGCGTGCGGCAGATCTGAACTGTTAAAATGTTCTCTTTAATTTTTTCCCAAATTTACTTACTATCTCATTTGGGTTTTTGTTTATAGTTCTTTGTGAAGCTTTTTTCTACGTATTATTTCATTGTGTAACATGCTACACTATCATTACAACTATTCACAATGATATGTTTTCGTTTTGATTTTTCCCGTGTAATAACCAATTTGCAGTGTTTGTTATCATAAGAAAAGGTGAATCAAATGATGAATTTGGAAAACTATTTCAACCAAATTAATTGAAATTAATAAATATAGTAATTTAGTAGTACTAGATTAAACAATTAATTTATTTTATTCTATATTTTCCACGACGCTATTCGGGTGCGTTCGGCGACCTTCGGGCCCACTCGGTACCTGACGCGGCGTTTTTTCCGCTCGTATAACAGCTCCACAAACCGAACGTAGCGTCGACGACGCGGCGTTATTGACGCTCGTATAACAGCTCCGTTTTTTATGTCCAGCGTCAGCGTTTTATACGCCGCGTTTTTACTGCCCGTATAACATGGGCCTAAGTTCCATTTTCTCCAGTATACTTAGTTCTTATTTACTAACACTTACGACAGCTAACCTTACTTTTATTTTTGTCTTAAGACAGTTAATTTTAAACAATTTTAAATAATTTATTTGGACATTTAACATTATTTACCATTTTAGATTTGAGGTTATTATTAATTCTACACCTTTATTATAAAAAAAAATATATAATTATGTGTATAGAAGGTCCCAACGGCGTTGGCGTGCGGAGCACGCAGGGGTATCCCCTAGTATATATAAATACAAATGTAAATGCTCGTTTGTTCAAAATATTAAATCTCCGAAAGTTCTTCACCGATTGATTTGAAATTTTTGCACAAAGTTTCATTTGAATACACACGTGTTTTTCTTTACTTTTTGAAAAAAACACCGTCATTATTAGTCATAAAAACAACTATACTAAATATTTTACGGTAATGGAAGCGCCATACTAGATAATCTATAATATTATACAGGGTGAGTTTTAAATGTCCCCCCCCCCCTAATTTTTTCCGCATTTCTTAAGATATCGATTCCCAACCACCGCCGAACATCATTGATTAGTTTATACTTTCTTTTGATGAGGTTCACATTTTTGGCCGCCATCTTGGATGCGCCATATTGGAATGAACTTTTATTTTTTAAATGTAAAGGTAAGGTTGTGACCCATCATTTCAAACTATTTTTTTCCGTAGAACACGATGCCGCAATCGGTTTTTAATTACCTGCTTTCGTTCTCGAGATATTAACAATTTTGTAAAAAATTTAAATTTTCAAAAATCCCTTGTTTTATTCATTTTTTTTAAATATCGACCCTTTATCATCAGATATCACAGTTTGGCAGTAGCTTATAGATTTTTATTAAGTTATAAATTTGTACTGCCATCTTTAGTAAATTTGTTTGATTTCAGTGTATTAACAACTTTTCTCTGCGAAACTGAAGATGGCAGTAAATCTTTATAACTTAATAAAAATCTATAAGCTACTACCAAACTGTGATATCTGATGGTAAAGGGTCGATATTTAAAAAAAAATAATAAAACAAGGGATTTTTGAAAATTTAAATTTTTTACAAAATTGTTAATATCTCAAGAACGAAAGCAGATAATTAAAAACCGATTGCGGCATCGTGTTCTACGGAAAAAAATAGTTTGAAATGATGGGTCACAACCTTACCTTTACATTTAAAAAATAAAAGTTCATTCCAATATGGCGGATCCAAGATGGCGGCCAAAAATGTGAAGCTCATCAAAAGAAAGTATAAACTAATCAATGATGTTCGGCGGTGGTTGGGAGTCGATATCAAGAAATGCGGAAAAAATTAGGGGGGGGACATTTAAAACTCACCCGGTATACAAATATAATGGTTTCGGTCTGTGTGTGTGTTACTCAACGACGTAAAAACTACTTAATTGATTTGAATGAAATTTGGCACACATATTAATCATGGACCTAGAATGAGACATAGGCTGGAATTCATTTAGATTTAAGGGTTGAAACAACCCCTAAAACAACAAATATTTATTACACTTCCATTAAGACTAGAGAGCTGGGAATTTGTACATTTATTTCTTACAATACATATATACTATGTAAATCATACTTCTATTTTATAGCGTGCTACTAAGGGGTGTAAATGTAATAACAACCCCAAAAACAATAAACATTTATTACTATACTTCCCTTAATGCGGCGGATCTTTGGACCGTGTGCGAAGCCACGGCTACCTGCTAGTAAATAAATATGTTTATTATTGTTACAGTAATCAGCTGTTTGCTCTAATATTTCCATTAACAGCCGATTTCAAAAATTGAGACACTATTTGTACGTCTAACTTTTAGGTTAGGTTTTTTACTTTCTCCACCCTATACGTAGTATATGGAGAAAGTATTGTTTTCGTAAAAATGTTCGAATTTGAATTTTCAGTTGAATTATCTGTTTTGGTGCTCCCAGAACCCCAAAAAATTGTTTAGTGCAATTATCTGTGTTGGTGCTCCCTGAACCCAAAAATATGTTTAGTGGAATTTTTTGTTTTGGTGCTCCCTGAACCCAAAAAAGTGTTTTTAACGTGGTGTCTGTCTGTCAGTGTGTCAGTATGTATACACGACCAGAGGGGACACTATTGTTCCGATTTTTATGAAATTTGGTATGTAGGTACTAAACCCTAACATCTCCAGGCGTTTTTTTCATTTTTTGGAATTTTTAATTTTTAAGGGTAATTTACCCCTCAAAACCAATAAAAAACGACAAAAATGCAAATTTCTCAAAAACGGCTCTAACTATTTTGATCAAATTTTCAGTATTTATAGTGCTTAAGATGCCAAACAAAATGACACCATCCGCTTTTATCAAAACTACGGCGTTTCATAATTATGGGGAAATGTTAAAAAATAAACAAGTTTATGTTGTCAATCTAGCATCACGGCGACGGCCGCACGAGGTAGCACAACGGTAGCGAGGACGGCCAGTAATTAAAAGGTCGCGCGATCGAATCCCGCCTGGGACAATAACTTTTTTATACGATTGACGTAGGTAGAATATTATTTTTTTGTTTTGTTCTAAAAAGTAGTAAATAAAATGATTAAAAACAATATTATTTTGACTGCAGTAAGTTGGGAGAAAGTTTGTGTCAGTTAACTGATACCGTTTATTTATTAAAGTGTAAACTTTACCCTTTCTGGTTCTTTAAACTTTATTGTAACTGCGGTTATAAAATATACGAAATAATTTGATTTGAAAATTTACCATCTTAGCTTTGAGGTTATTACTAATCCTACACCTTTATTAGGCCTATAAAGAAAACATAACATAGTTATGTGTACAGAAGGTCCCAATGGGGTAGGCGTGCGGAGCACGCAGGTGCCTCCCCAAGTATTTTATAAATATTGTTTTCATACGTACATTTTTAAGAATTGAATGTAGGTTAGGCCTAAACTAGAGTAAAATATTAAATATTTAAGCGAAGCGAGTACGTGGATAGGCGTGCGAAACACGCAAGGGTATCTCCAGTTTTTAAGTATAACTATCAAATGTTTTTTTTACAAATAACAAGCAATTGATATACTGTTGTTAGAATGTTTCATGTGACATAAACTTATGATTTATGGTGTAACTAAATTTTTCTACACACAAAATAAAAAGGCAGTTGTCATGACATCGATGTTGTGCCGTACAGTCATGAAGTCAAAATGTCACAGTTTATAATGGAGAATCACTGGCAGATTGGAAGAAGAACATTCCGCCCTTGTAAATCGTTCAGACGATTCGAATGCGCACAATTAAAATATTTTAAATTATATTTGGGTTACTAGATGTAGAAAGGTTTAAATATAGATCAAGGTCGTTTGAATGTCAACAATCTTGGGAGGTTCCGCCACACATCTGTTTATTAACTTGTAGAAGAAGCTTTTATCGCTTAAACAGATGTTTGCAGAATTTACACACAGCAAAGTGCAATTTAATGCATGTCAAGAGTTCGGAATACTTTAGCGAAACAGGACAGCGCTTCTATAGTTAGTTTTTTGGCGCGATGCGGAAGGTAAAATCAAAGTTAGAAATAAATATATTTATTTGTAGACGTTTTTGAAGCTTTTCTTGGCCTAACCTGGATTGGATTTTATTAATAATTAAAATAAAATTTAACTTTGAGTTTTTTGGAGGTGTTTTTTTTTTTTTTAATGGAAAAAGCTCGCTGTACTAAATATTTAATCTGATGAAATCAAATATTTAGGTATCACTCTTGACAATAAATTAACATGGAAGTCACACATAACTAATATTAAAAATAAACTAAGAAGAAGTATCAGACAATTTTATTTTCTTAGGAATATTTGTGATAGTGACTTGATGAAGACAATCTATTACGCTTTAATACACTATCGTTTACATTATGGTATAGAGTGTTGGGGTGGAGCACCAATCACTTTAAAGCCACTAATTTCAACCCAAAAATATTTTATCCGGATTGTTTAATTTAGTAACAGGTTCTCTTCGTCTATCCCTCTCTTTGCAAGATATAAAATAATCCCCCTAAGACATCTTAAATACTCCCCCTATGACATCTTTTTCTATATAAGGTACTAAGAACTTTTTATAAAAGAAGTGGTAATAATGCAACCGAGCAATATTATAGGACTAGATGTCATGCATTAGGTTTTGTCAGAAGACCTAACACTGATAAGACCTGGTTCCGAAGTTCTTTTCTGTTCGTCGGTCCCAACGTATTTAACCACCTTCCGCTTCATCTGAAGGAAATTAGTAAATTATATAATTTTCTGAGGAAAGTGAAAGATTGACTGTTTACGTTCAATGACATTGAAGGTTTACTTAGAGAGTAGGAATGATGAGGAGAAATGGAATGGATCTCTTTGTTAATGTTTTCGTGGGGTTGAGGAGGATTCTAATCTTGGTCTTCTTCTCATACTTGAGTGGCACCTCATCTGTATTTGTCTATACATTGTAAAATTTGTATTCTTATTTTAGTATATGTCTAAATGTTAATTTTTATTACTAGTATTAGGCCTATGTGTTGATTGTAAGTAGTGACACACCTAATCACGCACAGCTGCTGTGGTACCGGATTAATTGGAGAAATTTAGATATTTTGCGCTGAACATTTCGTGGTAAAGGAACATAATAATTTTTTTTTTTAATAACAATTTGTTGTTACTTTTAAATACAGGTTTGATTATGGCGGTTGCCTTGCGACAGTACGTTGTCCCTAGTTTTTAAAATGAATATTAAATATTATACAATAAAAATTATAGTTTATGATTGTTTATCTAAATTTTATTTCAAAACCACTTCTCCCATTTTGTTGAAACTTTTACCGAAATATTTTAATATATTAAATATTTAAAAAGTTAAAGGTTTAGTTTAAAATCAACGTTTAGATGCTTTTATTGCGCACTTTCTAAGTTCTAAATGAAACCTTATCTTCTGAATGATGTAGTGTAGTCTGTTGATCCGTCCCTGTTGCGAAATATTAAACGGATAAATGTAAAGTTCAAATAAAATCAATAGTTGTGGCTCGTTGTAATATGTATACTTAAAAAGTACATTAGAATATGTTTGAAGGTACTATGCCGCCAAGCACAAAATAATAGACGGAATGCCAATTTCTGTTTATTAATCAAATATCCTTTTGTTTGTAAAAATTTCTTAGCAAGGCGTCGGAAGGGGTCCTTATTTATTTCACCACCGAATACATGCACGACAGCTAGTATTTTTATTATTTACTTTTTTGTTTAAATATTTGAAAAATCAAAAAATTATACACCAAAGTGTAAATAGTAATAATTTAAGAGAAATGCTCAATAAATGCAGGCGACCGAGTTTATGGCCAAAGTTATCTAAAAAAAAGTTTTTTTTTTAAGAAGATCGGTCTGGTACAAGTAAAGATTGGGCTCCCGCTGCCATATTTTTCCTCTCATCGGCAACGAAATCCACATCCGTACTTTATCCAGAATGTCGCCTGAATTGTCGTGCAAGCTTACATTACCTTTATTCGTACGTTTGTTTTAAGTACAGGCTCGGCACTTAGGGTGTTATTCTCCTTGATATTGTCTGTTCTACAGTTCGATTGTTATAAGATTTGTTTAATTTAGAATTCAAATATCGAGATATTTTAAGAAGATCGATAAATGCCTACAAACTATAAAGCTAAAATTATATAATATTATTCTTAATTTTTATTCATTTTTTTTAATCCTACTTCTGGACCATTATTGTAAATTTTTAAATTAATTTACTAACTTTCAAATGGTCCTAATAATTTCCCCTCTACTGCTACTGGGTCTTACTAGTTTCAACGCAAACCTATGTCATTATCGAAGACGAACATTTCAGATGTCAATCACACATAACACTACACACATAAAAGTATAAACACGTAATGTTCACCATTATGTGTTGTGTAGAGTTTTGTGTTATGTGGTTAACATCTGAAACGTTCGTCTTCGATAATGGCATAGGTTTGTGTCGAAACTAGCAAGACCTCGTAGCAGTAGAGAGGAAATTATTAGGACCATTATTGAAGGTTAGTAAATTAATTAAAAAGCTATTCTTAATTGATATACAAAAATTTTCAATTTGATTTCTTAAGTCAAAGGGATGAAAACTAATAACAACCCTTAAAATTAAGACAAGCAATAGCGAAGCTTAGTATTATATTATATTCTACTAGTATTACATAAAAATTATTTTTTTTTTAGTTTCTGTGTGCTCTAAAAACTCAAAAACTATTCGAACAATTTCACTAAAAATTTCACAGCTTATCCACATTAATGCCAGGAGTGTTCACAATTACTGCAAACTTAAGGAGATAAAATGGGGTTGCCACCCCTATACGATAAATATAAATTTAACTAACTTAATACAATCTGTAAAGCTAAATTTGTGTAATATTATTTTAAGTGATACAAAAAAAAACATTTGCAATTGAATTACTTAAATAAAAAGGACGAAACGAAATAACTATCCTTAAAATCAAATAACAAGTAGTTCTGTGAACAGTAGACCTCGCTCGTTGAAGTAACAAATGTGGTTTTGAGCTTATTTTTAAAATAGTGTGCCATAATGAAGTAGAAGGTTTAGCCAGTGAAAATTATTTTGCAATTTATTCGCGTTCGACTCTAAATACTGTGTGGTGCAACAAAGAAACAAAATGAATAAAAGAATGTAGTTGGTAAAGGACTACAACCATTGATATTCAAAGCTACAACTCAGTAAGTGCGACGCAACGCCAATCGGGCTCCTTATCTCGGCTCCCCCCTCCACTACTCACAGTCGCAGCGGCCACACTGACGTAGCGCAGGAAAGAGCAAGACATCAGATAGCGCTCTGTCTCTCTCTCCCTCTCCATAAAATTATAAGGTTTTAAAGTCAGTGTTGCTCCTGGGCTACAGTATGCATTAAAGGGTTCCGCAAGTCAAATTTAAAAACTAATATCATTTTCCGTGTAGAAAATTTGATGTTAAACAAAATTGTTTTCTTGATGTATTTCCGTATCTCTAACGGTAAGCTTTACATATTTGCCGCAAAGTTCAAATTTGTTAAAAATCGTCCACGTTTTTGTATTTTAACCATGTTTTTATACGTTTATTCTTTAGATATCTTCATAAGCCACAAATTGGCTTAGGAAAAAAGTTTACACTGAGAGAAACGGTGCGACCGCCATTTTTATTTTATTTAAGTAGTTAAAAATTAAAAATGGAAAAAAAACCACACATACACATAGCTATGTCTAGGAATAACGAACATTCATGTAAAAAATCATGACAATCGGTCAAGGCTTTTCGCCGTAATCGTGAGACAGGCAGACAGACACACAGACGAAATGCCGAACGGTCAAACTAAAACGTAAACCTCGCTTCGTTCGGTCAATAGTTCATACACTCACTTCTTCTATAAGCTCAAAAACTACTCAACTAATTTTACTAACAAATTTCACAATTTACACATATTACTAAATGGAATGTATAGGGAATTATGGTCACTACAATCAAAGATATTAAAATGGGGTACCTACTTCCTACAATCTGTAAAGGCTAATATTGTTTAATATTATTCTAAATTGACATAACAATCTATTTACAATTAGATTACTGAAGTGAAAGTATTGAAATGGGATACCAACAATTAAATTTAAATAGACCTAATAATTACAATGGGAGAGATACCCAAATATAATAAATTGCTTTCAAATAAAATAATCATATGTATAATGCACTCTACCACCTGCCCTGATCATAAGGATCTTATTTTAACCACAAGTCACTTCAACATTAATTATTCAAAGCACTCGTGTATACATTCAAATCAAGCAATAGCGAAGAATTTCCGGGCCACATTAGTAAACAATGTATATTGATTTGATCCAGTAATAATATAATTAGCGAATTTCCGTAGAAAAAATGAGCTATTGCAGTGGCCCTTATGGTAAGACCCAAGGTCGGGAGTAGCAAATGAGCACCGATCACGGTCCCCAGAACACGTTTTGGGGTGTCATTAAAAATCATATCTATATATATATAAAAAAGCGAAATACCACTCACTCACTCACTGACTCACTCATCACGATTTCTCAAAACCTAAAGAACGGATTCAAATGAAATTTGGTATGTAGCTTCCTCTAGGGCCATAGGTGCTCATTAAGAAAGGATATGAAAAATTTCGATATTTTAGGAGGGGTTTGGGGGATCAAAGTTACTAAAATCATAATTTCAGATCTTTTATTATTATGACAATATAGTGCTTTTATTATTTAAGATCTATATATATAAAAGCCAAATACCACTCACTGACTGAACACTTTTATAAAAGAAAAGAATACAATTAGCTCGTTAGCCAAAAAAATCCAACAACCGGAAGAACGTTTTTTGACCAGAAGAAAATTTTTTTGAGATTTTTCCTAAGAGAATGGATTTTTTGGAGTTTTTTCTACAAATATAAATATAGGATGTTTTTCTGCACATTTTGGTTTTCTTACGCGACCTTATAGCTCGCTTGGTTCCCCCCGAAATCGACCAAAACTAATCGACAAAAAAAAAAATTACCATAGAAGTACCCGGTTCAAAACCATCTGGTGGATTCTACCGTGGGGTTGGCGTGCGAAGCACGCAATGCATTTTGTATTGAAGGTACCCCAAATACGGGGTTGGCGTGCGAAGCACGCAATGATTTGTGTATTGAAGATACTCCCAATATGCGGAATGGCGTGCGAACCATTTTGCAGCTATTCAGCACCGTCGTGAATAGACCTATTTCACAAATGTTTGGTTGAAACCCTAAAACTTAGGGCTATAAACGTAATTTTTTAAATTTTCTCAACTCACGTCAGCGGTTCAGCTGCGTGTTCGAATTATTTTAAAATAAAATGTATAGTTTGTTAATTACCACCGTTGCGAATTGCAATACTCGCGAGTTGACTAAAACTGTCCGTGAACAACAAGTCTGCTAAAGCAACTGAAGTTATTCAAAGGTTGTAAGCTCAACATTAGCCCTATTGGGGCGCAGCGGAGCCGCAGAATACAATGTTTAACCAAGCGCATAATACGGGACATAATTTCAAGTAATACCAAAACAGTAACAGTTCATTTAGTTGACGTAACTGCTTTGCTCGACGTTTCCATGGCAACCTGCCAGTGTATTATGTCTTCTACGAGGATATGCACAAAAACGCTTTGAGGTTAAGCACGAGTAATTATATCTTTACCTTGTGTATCTGGAGAACCTGCGGTATGATTTTAACGGAATTTATTTGTAACCAGGGGACACAGCACGCCAACCACCGATGGAATGTTATGTTTTATTTATGATAAAGGTGTAGGAAAATAATAATAACTTCGAAACAAAGATGGTAAATAATGTTAAATGTCCAAATAATTGTTTTTGATGACGTAATATACACCGACTTCCGACTCCTGGGTTTTTGCACCGAGTTGTGAAGACGCCATCTTGTTTTTGATGACGTAATATGCACCGACTTCCGACTCCTGGGTTTTTGCACCGAGTTGTGAAGACGCCATCTTGTTTTTGATGACGTAATATGCATCCCTAGTTAATATGATCAGCTTATACACAAACAATATGTTATATTCGTCAAAAACCAGTGCAATACCGCCTCAACTTCACCACAACTAAGATGACGTCGTTATCTGTCGCAACTCGGTGTAAAAAAACCCAGGAGTCGGAAGTCGGTGCATATTACATCATCAAAAACAAGATGGCGTCGTAATCTGTCGCAACTCGGTGCAAAAAACGTAGTCCCATAAGAGCCCATGTTGGGGCTATCCTCTCGGGTAGTCTACTGACAATAACTTAAAAACGGATTTATATATTCGAAAACGCATTTTACCCACGTTTTTTCGTCAAATTTTACATTAACAACATGTATCACACGATTACCTTCCCATTAAAAAAAAATCAAGTTCATTGCAAGGAGTTGGATCCAAGATGGAGGACTTGTCGGTTCAAACTCACCAAAAAGTGGTACTTTTAAGGCTGTGTAACTGCATTTATTCCTACCACATAAGACTCGTACATTTTAAGATATTAAGCTGTTCCCGGACTTTTAAAACACCCTGTATATTGTTTTCGCGAATCTTTAACAACTTATCCAGTGTACACACTGTGCGCAAAATGCGTCTCGACCTGTTACCTCTATTGCCATTTCTCTCAACCAATTACTGTAAGAAAATTAAAACAGGAGGAAAAATAATTTCCGTTTGCTTGTTTGAGTTATCTATAACGGTTTAGCCAAGCCAAATGGCGATTATATGGAATCTGTTCAGCCTCATGGTACATCCGAGTCACATAGATGGCAATTTAATCAACATCGGTAAGGTATTTAATTGGTTAAATTGTTTTTAAAAAAACAGTGTGTACGGGAGAAGTGTGAACTCGACAATTTTAAC
The DNA here is from genome assembly GCA_018207615.1 of Philaenus spumarius. Lineage (NCBI taxonomy): Eukaryota > Metazoa > Arthropoda > Insecta > Hemiptera > Aphrophoridae > Philaenus > Philaenus spumarius. The sequence goes on along the minus strand of JAGFPH010001318.1, from coordinate 237,226 downwards.
ACAACTTACAAAATGAGGAAGCGCAATGTCCATTTCAGAGGTACTACCAAGTATAAACCATTTTAACGCAGCTTGCAAAATGAGGAAGCACGATGTCCATTTCAGAGGTATTACCAAGTAAACTATTTTAAAACACCGTGCGAAATGAGGAAGCACAATGTCCATTTCAGAGGTATTACCAAGTAAACTGTATGCTCTGCTATAAACACATGTGTACTATATATATTCATAGTAGAGCGTGACGGTCAAATCCGTTTTCACTTCAAAAACAACATAAAATAAACGGTACCAAAAACTGGCACATACTTTCTAACAAACATATTAAAATTATTAAACAGATTCACTATGACTTCATAATTGTATTAAAGCAGGAGAGTGGACACGTTAAAGTAGGAGAGTAACTAATAAATATGATTATTAAAATTATTCGATCGATTTTGAACAAATTTGTACCAAACATGTCAATTAGGCCTGTATGGATGCACGAAAAAAGTTTAGAAAAATTTTAAAAAACGACCCCCAAAAATCAGTTATTATTGTTACTATTAGCTAAACAAGAATGTTTAGAAAGATACGGTTTTTTGCATATGGTAGGGTACATTAAGGGCTACGAATAAGCCAAATTTTATCAAAATCGTTAGAGCCACTTTTTTATTAAAAAAATAATAACTGATTTTTGGGGGTTTTTTGGCCAAAAAGGGGTTTGTTTTTCAAAAATTTTCAAAACATTTTTTCGTGCTTAATTGACATGTTTGGTGCAAATTTGTTCGAAATCGATCCAATAGTTTTCTCTCTAACTTTGTATACTACATACAGACATACAGGAACGTACAGACATTTTGTAAAAAACGCTTTTTTTAACTCGGGGGATCCCAAAACGGATATTTCCACAAAAATC
>JAGFPH010001318.1:208012-226349 GCA_018207615.1 Philaenus spumarius | reverse complement strand
GCAGGTATGTATTTTGCAGCAGGTGAAATCACTAAAAGGGGACATCTTATTCATATATGAAGCGTTGGCTCATTCTAAATTGGCCGAATTTTAATATATCGAATTTAAACTTGGTATATGAGTTAAAATATATATTTTAAACATTTATGCTGAGTCTCAGCTTGTTATCTTGAAAATGACCCAATCTAGGAGTCGATTTCGATTATCGATTTTAGGAGTACCGGATCCACCAATTCATTTTAAACAGCTCCAGTTCAGAAACTTTTTGGAATATCAACATCAAATTTGTTTTACAAGTTGAGTACACCAGTATTAATATTCTTAGTAAGTATGGACAATTTTTATCATGCTATTTTTAAAAACGAGGCGCTTGAAAATAGTCTTCTGTTTTACCTATCTCGTTTTAACTATAACACTTTTGGATTCAACGACTCCATTTTCGACATTTTTGAACATATCGATTTAAAAATTGGTACAGAAGTTAAAAATACAATTGGTTTTTGCTATACTTATTTTAAAAACTATATTTAAAAAAATGACTAATCTGCAGCTGATCAACTCAAGCGTTTTGATGAAAAATCTAAAAAGGTCTAAAATTATACTTTTTTAATTTACTTGTGCTTTTAAAAGTAAATAATGAAAAAGGTTTATACTCCTTGAACTTGTTTGAATATATATATTTAACTTGTAAAAAAACTTTCAGGATGATATTTTGAAAATTTTCTAAACTGGAGCTGTTTAAAATGAATTGGTGGGTCCGGTACTCCTAAAATCGAGAAACCAATTAATAAGTCAAGTGGCTCTAGATCGGGTAGTTTTCAAGATAACAAGCTGAGACTCAGCATAATTGTTTAAAATATATATTGTAACTCCTATGTCAAGTTTCAATTCGATATAATAAAATTCGGCCAATTTAGAATGAGCCAACGCTTCATATATGAATAAGATGTCCCCTTTTAGTGATTTCACCTGCTGCAAAATACATACCTGAATTATCGAATTTTTTCCGGACAAACCATTGCTCGGACGAAATAAATACATACAACCTTTTTTGTTTAAAAATACCTCTTCTACACGGTGGTATTTTTTATTTTCCTCTATCTTCATCCCAGCTCGAAATATTAAAGATAATTGAAAAAAAAAATGATAATCGATTTTTTTTTCGACTTTGGGAAATCGATAGACTGGTAAACTTTTTTTATGTTAATCTACATACTTTAATGTACTTATAAAAAAAAAATCAGCCGTATTGCAAATTACTGGTACTTTTGGTCAAAATTGACCTTTACCGACTGGCCTAAAATAGTTGTGAAGACTTGTAAAAACCTGATTCTAAATTAGCCCAATTGGTTGCCAATAAACGTGTGTTGGTTCATTGTAGGGCAATTTAAAATTAAGTTCAGTTTTTTATCCAAATCTGTCGTTTTATACATATTACGTAACAACCAATGTTTGAATTGAATTAAAATATAGTAAGCATTTTTAGTTGATTTTTGTTTTTGTTTGCTTTAAGTTGCTCAATCTAACCTAAAAAAGCTGTTGGTTTTGAATAATAATAAATTGATTATAAAATATGCTGATTAAAGTTGCTTTGATAACCAATGTAAACAAATATGTGTTACTAAGCATTTTATTAGAACAGCTGTTTCGTGAGTTATGGTCTTGAATTCATGGAAATCGGAAAACTTGTCAAAGTTTTCTTTAAAAAAACTTAATTCGGACTACTACGAACATTTTAAAACAAAAAATAGCCAAATTGGTCCAGCCGTCCTCAAGTGATGCGCTTACCAACGAACAGCATTTCATTTGAATCAACTGTTGTATATGTTATTTTATTTTATTGGTTGATGTGGTAATGCATGTAAATACATTCAAATAACACGGCTGCGTTAGTTGATCAGTCTAGGCCTAACCTAAAATTATTTTCTGATTTAAATTTTATTTATGTATTTATCCTATATTTTAATATATATTCTGCTATTCGGGGCGGAGATACAAATCCAACAAATCGAAGATTATAAAAATTGGTTCAGCCGTTCTTGAGTTATAATTGGTGTAACAAACCCGACTTTGTTTTATATATATACAGATTTAAGAGTATTTGGATTGTTCTTATTTTAACGGAAAGATTTCTATACAAAACTGTAGAAGTTGTACTGCAAAATGACGCCCACGTATATTTGTTCAAACGTCTACATGGAACCGATTTCGCAAGGCATGTTTTCTTCATTTGAACAACACAAAGCATTTCTAAAGCGTCTATTATTATTCTTACTCGTTTATTTTTGTTTACAAGAAAAGTATTCATAACGCATTCGATCAACACAGTCTCAGTTTATTACGAGCAAATTCCAGTTCTAAAACAATGATAAAATTCACAATATTTCACGGAAAATTAATTTCTATTTCCGAAATCAATGTTTAGCAAAGACTTGAATCGGATTTAGAATCTCGTAGTGGTTTGTTTATCTACAGGGATAGTCTGGAAACTGTTCACATTTCATCGCGACCGTTGTTTATTGAATGAAACAATATTAGTCAGCTGTTCGGAGAAACTAGTAACATATGTTCCTACGGAACGCAAACTGTGAACTGTCTCTTGTGTTATCGATTCCAATAACAGTTCCTCGGAAATGAGTTGATATTATGTAGTATCTGCAACTTTCAACGTCTTTGACTTTTTTATACGAACAAGTTCTGCTGGCTTCGATCACCAACCCCCGTGGCAAAGCAAATGCAAACAGAGTATTGTATACTTTAATATTTTCACTGGAAGGACTATGCATTCCCATATTAAAGACGTATCTGGGTGATCTGTAAACATCCAGCTAAGACTGTGATTTACCAGTCTGTAGATTTAGCGGTTGAAAAAGAAGACGCTCTTCACTCTGAATTTTTAATTTTTTTATTGATTTAATTTATTCAGCACACATACCAGAACGAGGACGATTGACGGGCAGCCAGTGAACAATAAATACCCAACTAATTGAAATTACATGTTATAATTCACTTTCATGAACTAATAGGTGAAAGAAACAGACAGAAAAATATGACAATTAATTATGAATCATAGTTATGTAAAAAAAATCATTTAAGCGAAGCACGGGTATTGAGCTAGACTATATAATATATACAGATTCAACACATTATCACACGACCAGGGAATCTTATATTTGGTGTAAATTGCTTGTTTTACATGAAAGAGTCAAACGTAAAGATTCCTGTTTCGAAACATGACACTTAAAAGTGAAATACAAAGTCGTCCGTTGAATTATACTCCTCTTTAGTGTCACTTAAATCTAATTATCTCCGCGAAGATACTTGAACAACGTCCTCGGATTATTTATTTGAAATAAGTGTGTGCGATAAATTTGAAAACTTTGGACCGGAATCGTGAAACGGCTTCTGGATTGCAGCCAACAATATACGTGTATAATCTATTCGCTTAATGTAATTAGTTTAAATGTGGGACCTATTTCATCGTGGTAAGCGCATAGAGGTAATGTTGGTAATTACTTAAATAATATAATAGCTGTCTTACCAGACTGCGCCCGTTTCGACTCCTACATCTTAGAAATTTTGTAAAAAATAAAATTTACGAAATCGATTTGAAAGCAATTTTTTAGGTCAAGCACTTTTAAATAAACATTTTTTGTCTCCTGGAATTTTTTCTAAAAACTCTTCCTTTTCGAGATATTAGCAACTTTATGTCGATTTATTTCAACACGTTTACTGCCGCCATTTTGTTTTGGGTGGTCCGATTTTTATTGTACTTATGTCATTTTTCTAGTCTTAAATAGACCTTTAAAATGAGGTATCACATGACCATACTTCCCGTTTAAAAATTTGGAGTTGCCCCCAAAATCCCCCATTTTTAGGGGACACTCAAAATTTCCAAATGCTTCAAAAGATACTTTGGGCTAAGTTAGTATCGTCCCCCAAAGGATATTTGTTTGTTTTAACAAACACAAAATTTAAAGGGGGACACTTTTAAGACACCTGGTACTTGTTTTATATTCTCAGTTGCCGCAGTCGGTGGAGAATAGAGTTCCATTACATTAAAGTAAAATGTGAACTTTGTTACGTTCCGTCCGAATTTATTGCCGCGCTCATCTACACTGGTACCACGATTTATACTTTAACCGGACAAAACAACCAGGGTAAAGTAACCGAGGGTTTGTACTTTACCTTGTCTGAAACAACATGGAGATTGTACGTGGATTTATCTCGCAGGAAGAAACGGGTCGAACTAAAGTCGCCTAGAGCAATAAATACCAAGGGCAAGGATTAACCAGGATGGAAGTCAAAGAAAAGAATTTACGGATAGGATCAGAAAGATCTACAACGTCTGTTTTAATGTCACGTTTATGGGATATAACCGTACATCCAACGATGTACCATTGTATAAATCAATGTCATTAGAAGTAGCTCTTTGAGAAAATAAGTGCATTTTCTTTCTGTCAAAGTGCACCAATTCTATAAAACAATTCGATTAGGCTAAGCAGCTGAACCGCTGACGTGAGTTGAGCAAATATCCAAATAAACATCTGGACTTATAAACATCTGTCCGGAAACGCCTCTTTTAATAACCATCCACCATTTTTAAAATATATTTTTAAAGTAGGCTACTGTGGCTAAGGTTTTGGAAAAAGTGGTGCTAGAACTTTTGTGAAAACATATTAGTTTCCATTATAGAACTACTTTGACTACTTTCCACCACCAATGTCAACAATAATGAATTAAAGCCAGTTTTATTCAGTATATCAAGTGTTTTCGTGTTATTAATGCCATTTTAGTACGTAACCCTTGATATGCGTTTGTAACGCCCAGTCCCCCGGTTTATCGCAATTTAATACACATAAACGCATAAACTATCACGTAATCGTCCTTGAAAAGTACATCAGCTGGTAAGTTTTAACAGCTTCAAAGTATTGTGTATAAATCGATACTCCCGTTGCAAGGCGGGCGGGCAGTCCATTACTCATTCACAACCCATGCAGTGTATAGTTCTATGCAATTTCACACAATAGCTGTTATATTCGGAAAATTACTACCTAATCTGTTTATTAGTTGGAAGCTGATGTTTTTCAAAAGGTCTTTATTGTTATCGACTACTCATTAAAAGTCTTTAGAACTGTTTTAAAACATTGTTTTTAATACAAAAATTATCACATGGCAAATTTTATCGTTTAAGTATATGCACAATATGTAATTTCAACACAGAAAATATTTGTATGTAGGGGTCAACTACTTGACACAAAGCCTACTAATTGATTTTTGATTATATAGCTAAACTAGGGGGTAACCCTGCGTGCTCCGCACGCCAACACCGTTGGAACATTCTATACACATAATCGTGTTATGATTTCTTTATAATAAAGGTTTAGTAAAGGATTAATAATAACCCCAAAGATAAGATGGTAAATAATCTTACATGTTCAAATCAAGTTATTTCGTACATTTTATAACAGCAGTTATAATAAAGGGTAAAAGAACCATTAAGGCTCAGGTCTACACTTTAATAAAAACCAGAACGTAAAAGTTAGGGGAAATACAAAGTTTGAAATTAGTTGTAAATGTAAATATTAAAGCAAACAGCTTTTAACTGTTAATGTACTTATTTGGTTGCTATGGTAATATATGTTAATACATGTGTTGATTTATCAGTCTAGGCTTAACCTAAGAATTCTTTCCGAATAAATCTACAAATATTGAAATAAAAAAATGTTTTTATGGAAATAAATTATAGCCTATGTTACTCAGGGATAGTGTAGCTTTTTCGTAGTAAAACTATTTTTTCAATCAATTCAGTAGTTTCAGAGATTAACTATTTGTTATTCAAATAATTCTAAGTCAAACACTTTTATAAAAAGGTAATTTACAAGTATACAGTTAAATTCTTTGATTTATTCTGTACACTTTGTTATAATAATATTTCATTTTTTGTAAAGCAAATATTCCTAAATTATTACGTTTCAAACTAGGCCTAGTTCTGTTAGCAGTCTTGTAGATGGAAATAAAAAATGGTGTTTTCAAAATAAGAAATTTGAAATTGATAAATGTTTTTATACAGTTCTATTTAGAACTAAATTACGAAACTTTTTTACGCTTACGAAAAAATTACAAAAATATCAGCCCGTTTTCATTGATTATGCTATTTCTTTCTAAGTACAACTTTGAAAGCTTGAAACCCGAAAACCAACCGATGTAACGAAAAACATTCCTTTCGCCATTGTTTTCTTTCGAAATGTTTACATGAAAAGCAAGTTTAATTCAATACGGCAGATAAAATATGGCTGACAAAAACGTCTAAAGTACACATTTTAAACTACGCAGATCCGCATTTGATTACGGCTTGAAATACTTCTTAGTTTTGTATACAAGAAGTCACTTCCTTACTTAAACATTATTCATTTTAGGATTAGTGAACTACAACATCAAGCTGACATTGCAATTAATTTAAACAAATTCAATTTTATCTCGACAATAATTGTACTTCTGGTTTTAAAATTAGTTTGTAATGAATTGTTTGTTTTGAAATAATTTATTCGGAAATTTGCCATCATAAAGAAAATAATATGACGTTCAAAAATATAAATCAACTATCTTCAAATTCATTTTTAAAAGATCGGAAATGCTATCGCATAAACCTCCGGAGGACGCTATAACAAGAGCCCGTGCAGAACCATAAAAAGACAGGAGAAAATGTTTTTTATTATAACTTGTGTTTACATGCTTTAGAAAAGGCACCCTTGTTGACTTGGTTAACTCACATTTCTTGTGTGTGTCTGTAGCTGGTCACAATGTTTTCCCTCACATTTCATTTTATACTTAATTATAACTTTTTTGACACCTCAGCTTGTGCCGTTATTTAGCCTGCCGCAATATTAAATCTTCTATCTTTAATAAAAACAACATACTCCCTTTACCGACATTCTCCTATTCCAAGCAGTTATCCTTTTGCCCGCTAGGTGGCAACTCTGTGTAGTCAAAGCTATCTGAGCTTTCTCAGCTGTTTTCTTATCTCTTACTTTGACCTGTTTCTTGCTTAGTCATCGAATCTTCCAGAAGCCGTCCGGCCATTATTGCTTTGCGTTACTACGATGTTAAGACGTATTTTTAGCTGCTTTTAATGTGAAAGTTGTTTGTGGTAGAAAGTGCCTTTTGTGTAATGTAATGTAATGTAATGTTTTCAGAGTAACTTTATGTATGCAGCGTATACTATAAAGTAAAAGTAAATGTAGTTTATACTCTGAAAACGTGTTGTCATGTTTTGTAACGTCTTTCAAGATACACTCCGTATTAACCCAGGTAACGATCTGCTTTCATTATTATTAAGTTTAAGATTTTCAAACTGTCGATATTCATCCATATGTATATTAATTGTGCCTATATATAATGCTACCTTTCCTTTATTTAAAATTCTGTTAATCAAATTTAAAACTAGACTCAATCATATCTAACCTAAGTTTTTATACAATCAGACTGTAAATGTTTTTTGCTTCTAACTTTTGCACTTTAAAATGTTCATAATTAAAGAACTCTGTAAAACCATATGTTTAATGGACAGTTGTGTCGTTAACTTATTTTAAAATCAGTTTGGAAATAACTATAAACTTTAAAGCATTCTGCTATTACTATCAAGCATGTTCCAACTGTAATGTTTTTGACAAACTGTAACAAGCATTATGCAGCACCATTTTAAACATGTTTTTTCTGCATAATGTCAGATCAGTAATTTTGACTGTGTTTGGTCTGTTCTACAGTTTAACTGGGTTCTACTTCTGGCTAAACTTTTCTACATCAGGTTAAACCTTTTCAACCATCTGGCTAATCTTTTTCACCATCTACCTAAAGTATTCGACAGTCACCTTATATAAAAAAAAAGAATAGAAAACATGCTTATGGATAATCATTTTTAATTTTTAATTGTTGTAAATTACAAACTTTATTACCAGTCTACATAAACATTTTATTCACCAGCTACTAAACTACGAACCTTTTTTATTAATATGTGCAAACCTACATAAACATTTTAGAGGTTGTTTCTACAGAGTGTTTCTTGTGATTGTAATGTATATTTATTAAATTTTTGTCTAGGTTAAGTTATTTAAATATAAGGGTGGTGCGCAGCTAGCTACTTTTCGGCACTTACAATCCCTCAGGGATTCTTCAAAATTTATTCTATTTAAAGGTGACGTCACAAACTAATTTATTTTCAGTTTAGTCTATTATTTTTTATTTGTTTATTTTTCCAAAATTTTCTTTTAAAATAAACATGTTGGTTGATCAACCGTATACCTAAGCAGGTATACCAAAATTAGGTATAATAACTCTTTCCTTTGTTAAGCGTATACGTTATATTATAAGCTATATAGTAAAACTTTACTGTATATGAATAATTGTTTTTTTGTCTAAATGTTATCTTGTAATCTTTTGTTAATATAACTTATAAATTTAATTCAGAAAAGGGGGAGGGTTTTAGTTGTTCTTTTCAGGGTGGGTTAATTAATTATTTGTTTAATTTTATCTAAGGGCGTATAAATTAATCTTTTTTTGAATACATAAGGGCATATCAATTTTTTTGTTAATGACAAACTATTTGTTTTTTTGAATAAACCATTTAACTGAATTCTGTGTACATAATTTGTATTAAATAAGTTAACTTTTGTAAATGGATGAATAAGACTTATTCCAGCAGTTTTTTAGCAGATCAAGGTAAGGTTATCTCTGTTTAATTTTTGGGTAGGTTAATTCATAATACTGTGTCGTCTATTCAAGGTCCAGTTCAGCTTCCGATTTGTTAATAGTTAAAGACGGCACAAGCTCTAGTATTCTAGACATGTGTCCTTCATATTCTTATTTCATTTGTAACTAGTAGATCCTAATAATGTTTCGTTATTGCTTGGTTTTAGTATATAAAAGTATGATTAGATTAATTTAACAAATGCAATTTAGTGAGTGTATTGAAAAAATAATGTTGAAGTGCCTTGTGGTTAAAGTAAGATGCTTATGATCAGGGCAGGCGGTAGCGAACGTATTAAACATATGGGAGTTAAACGCATGAGCGCCCATACCTATGGGCAGGGGGGACCACCCCCACCCCCTATCTCCAAGAAAGGAAAATATGTTTATCTTATCTTCTAAAGCGAGAGATAATTGTCTATCTGCTAAATGGATCTGGAATCTCCGTCTAAGGATTTTTGATTTTTTGATTTTATATGGGACTTTTGGCCACGAGAAATCGATTGGAAATGGTCACCAGTCTGGGAAAATTCGTTTTCTACGTCTTTTTATTAAATTAAAAAGTGAAATTTTTCCATTTTAAACAATACAAAGCACAGCTGATGCAAATGTTTTCAATGTCATTACAATAATCATCTGTTTTCTTTTAAACGAAGCACAGCTGATGCAAATGTTTTCAATGCCATTACAATAATCATCTGTTTTCTTTTAAACTGTATTTTATTAGAGGTAAGCCTAATGTTGTATCTATTTATAGTTACCATGGCAACGAATACTTCTGCTAACATACCCTTTATTTAGTTGTTTAATGTTATAGGCCTAACCTAAACGATGTTCACGGAAATTTGCAATAATAGTTATTGACGTGAGCGAACTAGGCCCTGCTTATAATCGAGCTTTAGCTCGGTCTCCTGGTACTTATTAATTATAATCAGGTATTTTTAAAGAGATTAGCACTAAAATATGTTTTAAATGTTATATGCCGTTTGATTTAATATATACTTATTTTATTTTGTTGAAGAGTTCAAGCATAAGCTACAATGCACTGTATATTGAAAATACTCAAAAGACAAAGGTTGGCGTGCGAAGCACGTAATTCATTGTGTATTGAAAATACTCCCAATACCGGGGTTGGCGTGCATAGCACGCAATGTATTGTGTATTGAAAATACTCCCAATACGGGGGTTGGAGAACGAAGCACGCATTGCACTGTGCATTAAAAATACTCCCAGTACGGGAGTTGGAGTACGAAGCACGCAATGCATTGTGTATTGAAAATACTCCCAATACGGGGGTTGGCATGCAAAGCACGCAATGCATTGTGTATTGAAAATACTCCATATACGGGGGTTGGAGTACGAAGCACGCAATCCTCTGTGTATTGAAAATACTCCCAATACGGGGGTTGGCGTGCAAAGCACGCAATGCATTGTGTATTGAAAATACTCCCTATACGGAGGTTGGCGTGCTAAGCACGTAATGCATTTCGTATTGAAAATACTCCCACTACGGGTTTGGCGTACGAAGTACGCAATGCACTGTGTATTGAAAATACTCCCAATACGGAGGTTGGAGTACGAAGCACGCAATGCATTGTTTATTGAAAATACTTTCAATAAGGGGGTGGCGTGCAATGCACTGTGCGTTGGCCGCTTCTCATAGTGTTCAATGTCAAGCTCATATGTGTGTCCTTAGCAGTGAACTTATTAAGCCCCATACACCGGTCTCGCCCCCCCCCCCTGGAAAATATCATATGGGCGCCCATGGTTTAACGTGAATGCAATTTATTTCATATCCCTTTGTTAAATAGTATTGAATTTTAAGGGAAGTTATCCCATTTCATTACTTTGACTTCGGTAATCTAATTGCAAACGATTTGTATACCACTTAAGAATAACATTACACATATTTAGCTGTAGAGCTTGTATGAAGTTAGTAAAATTTATTTTCCCCGTAGCTACCACATTTTAATCTCTTTGATTGTTGTGACCCTATTTTCTAAACAATCCCGCGGTACTAACTTGTGTTAATTGTGAAATTATTTGAACAGTTTTTGAGCATATAGAAAGAGAAAGTGATGGATTATTATTTAATTTTAAGCGTAGTTATCCAATTTCATTACTTTTACTCACGTAATCGAATGGCAAATATTTTTTTATAACACTTAAGAATAATATTAATTAATTACATAATTAATAATTAGCTTGTAGGAAGTTAGTCTAATTTGTATTTGTTGTCAGGTGTAGCAACCCTTCAGACTGTAATAAGTACAGCGTCTAAACACTCCTGGTAATGATATAGATAAAGTGTGCAATTTTTAGTAAAATCGGTCGAACAGTTTATGAGTCTATAGAGGACAAAAAAACAAACATTCATTTTTGTTTATAGAGATTTTAGGTTGGATGGCAAACATATGCCTAGTCTTCTAGTTTATCATTCTATTTAGTTTATATACCGGTATGTGTTTTGTACTCTCTATACCTCATTCTTTGTTTTCTTAAAACACAAACGATGGAAAATGTCCGAGCAAAAACTCTAAAAATACGATTGTTATGCTTGCAATGTGTTTTTTTTTTTTCAATTCTGAAGAAAATTAGTTGAAACGTCACTCGGAAGCATTATTTCACGACCGTTGACAGCTGATCTTTGTTTTTCCGTATTTGCTTAAACAATCCATTAGTATTCGAGTGATCCGATTTGATTTATTACCTGCCTCATCAAACACTGAACACGATTGTTCGACATTGACGTCATGTTTGGTCTCGCGGTGACGGGGATTGATGGATGTTTGCTTGTCTCGGCGACGTTCTTCTACCACAAACAAACCGGTTCAAGGTAGCTGAAGTACTGGAATAAGTTAATCGAAATGTACTAACAAGTTGATTTTAGCTGTAATGTATCCAAGGGGGATATTTTCAACTTGCGCCATAGGGACTCATAAATGTAGGTTTTATTCGACGAACGAAATAAATGGAAAAGGACAAAAGCTTAAATCGTTAATGGCTGTAGAACTTAACTCGCGACAATGAGTCTCGGTCTTCAGACGGTTATCTGGTTATCTTTTTTTTTCATAGCGGCAGGAATTGACAGAATCTCACCGAGAGTTCTTAAGGAATTGTCGTGGAAGGGTGTTGTAATTCTCACGTACATATTGAATGCTTGTTTCCGTCTCGAGCATGTACCGGAGTGTTTCAAAATTGCGCAAATCATCATGCTGCACAAACCAGACAACCTACTGAAAATGTGACATCATACAGACCGATTTCACTCCTTTCCGTGATATCTAAACTGTGGGAGAAATTGTTTCTTAAGCGACTTAAGCCCTTAACGAAAATACCGGATCATCAGTTCGGGTTCCGCAGTAGACATTCCACAATAGACCAATTGCACAGAGTAACTGCTGCAATAGAAAAGGCTTTGAAGATAAGCAATATTGTTGTGCTGCTTTTCTTGATACTGCACAACTTTTGACAGGGTGCGGCATGAAGGCGTTGCTATTAAGCTTAGTGGATTTTTACCAGGTAATTACTGTAGACTGTTGGAATCATATCTTGTGGGTCGTTTGTTTTGCGTTGTGTATGGCGATGCTAGATCTACCTTCTATCCCATACAGGCTGGAGTGCCTCAGGGCAGTGTTCTCGGACCCATCTTGTATTTGTTATACACAGCGGATATTCCTACCACTAATAATGCTACTGTTGCCACATTTGAGGATGACACAGCAATACTAACCACTGGTGAAACTCAAGCTCAGGCAACTGACCATCTTCAGAGATGTCTTGACCGGGTAGCGGAATGGACCTGTGACTGGAAAATCAAACTCAAGAACAAAAATCAACACATGTTACTTTTGCTTTGCTTTATAGATACTAGGCAATGTATTTATATAAATAGCAAGCTAATACCGCAACATGATTTGGTTAAATATTTAGGAATGCGTCTTGATCAACGCCTTACATGGAAACTCCACGTGAATAAAAAAGTAGAAAGTAGAAATTAAAATACGTCAAATGTACTGTTGGTACAAAGAAGCCAAAATAGTATAATTCGTGCAATGACCAACGCAATGGTATCAGCGTAATGAAGGCCTACATTCGGACTTAAATCTGAAATCAGTAGAAGACATTATAAGGGATTATGCAAATAGACATGAGAAGAGACTCCTTAATCATGTGGAAGCTTTACAGAGGACACGGAACTGTGTATAAGAAGACGTTGCCGGCTGAAGCCACAGGATCTACCTCAATATTGAATTTTTAGATACCTAGTAAGATTTACGTAGCTAGAACCTAGATTGTGATTTAGGCTTCAATACATGTGTCTCGCTTTCTTGTATATGTATTACTTATTTAAGCAGTAGTTCAAGATTGTAATATTCTAGTATGTCAAAATAAAAAAAAAAAAGAATAAAAACCTTCTTTAATGAGGAAGGATGAATAGTCCGGCTGCCATTTAGAAAAGGTGCGGACTCTCAGGTCGAGGACATTTAGCTCCTCACTGGATACTGAAAGAGCAAAACTCTGAACATAGTTGAACGCTATAGGCCTACTTATATAATGATAATTCCAAAGATGCCGATTAAAAGATTTATTAGGTTAAGTTAGCATTTTTTTTTTGTGGGTTGCAAGGTCCTAACCAGAGCCCTGCAGGCGTCGACTAAAAAGATCTTTTGCGCCCTTAATTTGCCTAATTACTCCCACCCAGTGATACCTGTCTTCCTCATAAAGGAACAGATGCTACCTATTGGGTTTCCTAGGATGGTTTCCCTTTCCTGCCCTAGTGGGCCCAGGGTGAAAGTTCTGGCTCTTCCTAGAGCCTCACATTCCAGAAGGATGTGTTCCGCCGATTCTTCAGCCATTCCGCATTTCCTACATATACTCTCCTCAGCAATCCCTATTCTATGTAGGTGTTTCCTGAGATGACAGTGACCTGTTAATAGGCCAACCACCCATCTCATGTTATCCCTTCCTAGCTAAATAAGTTCTTCTGCATGTTTCCTGTCTGGCTTGAACAACTTCCTGGCAAGTCCACCTGTTCCTGAAACCTTCCAGGCTTTGTCTTTGCCCTCCTGCATCCACATCTCAACCGATGCTCTAGCATGCCCATAGGAAATCCCAAGCACCGGCTCAGGGCCCACAAGAGGAGCCTCAGACCCTTTCCTGGCTAGCTCATCTGCTCTCTCATTACCATCAATGCCTGAGTGCCCAGGGACCCAGCACACAGAAACCTCATTCCCTAGGCTAAGCTTCATCAATGCCGAGAGGCAGTGCCAAACCACTTTAGATTTTACTCTATATGTATTTAGCGCTTTGATCGCTGCTTGGCTATCAGAGAAAATCAGGATGTTCTTACCTTTGTATCCCATTCTAAGATTCTCTTCTATGCACTCCGAGATCGCACAAACTTCTGCCTGAAAAACAGTAGCATGTTTGCCTAGATACAGGACAGTGGAGCCCTCAGGTTGAACCCCATTGACTCCACCTCTTGTTCCCTCCTCCGTTTTCGAGCCATCTGTAAACCAGACTATATCCTGCTCGTCGTACAAACTCCTTCCAGACTCCCATTCTT
Organism: Philaenus spumarius; assembly: GCA_018207615.1. NCBI lineage: Eukaryota > Metazoa > Arthropoda > Insecta > Hemiptera > Aphrophoridae > Philaenus > Philaenus spumarius. The sequence goes on along the minus strand of JAGFPH010001318.1, from coordinate 212,035 downwards.
CCCTCGAGAAGATTTTTGTCTTGAAGAGTTTCTCAATAGAGAGTTTTGGAATCATGTGGTCTGACGGCATGTTTAAAACTTCCGTAGAAACCACCTGATTTATTTTGCAATGGCCTACCGCAGGCCATCTTGTTCTCCAGCAGCCTACCTGCTGCAGTCTGTACGCCCCCATCCTGGCCCGTCCCTGTATAAACACTCTAAGAGGAGGGAGATCCAGGAGGGCATTCAAAGCATCCGTCGGAGTCGACCCCATAGCACCCGTTACAGCCAGACAAGCCATCCTTTGAACACTATCCAGCTTCCCACCGGCAACACTCTGAACTGTTTTAGGCCACCATACTACCGCCGCATAGGCGACTAGTGGTATAATAATCATGGTGTAAATCCACATAACCATCTTTGGTTTTAGCCCCCATGTTTTACCTACAGCCCTCTTACATAAGTTAGCATTAGGTACAAGCAAGGGGAGGGAAGAGTTCAGCTGTCAACCAGAAGAGGTTTGTCCGCCTTTACGAAATAGTTTTGTGGTCGACCATTCGTCGGACCCGGACTTTCTGTCCTACTTTCGACGCAAACTTCGAAAGGAAGTTTCCACTTGTTCCTTTGAAATTGTATTTGCATTGCTGTCGGAAGCAACTGAGAAACTTTCAGGACGTGTTCTACTAGTGAAAATAAAGAAGAAAAAAAGATATAAACATAGGTTTGGAGATACTCGGTTTCCCAGTTGTCCACCAATTTTTTTTTACAAAACTCTTAATTTTTGGATGTAGAAAATATATTGAACGCAAATTTTTTATAATGGTATCACATCTATTACCCTCGAACAAAATTCATATATTTCCAAATTTGTGGCCGTTTAAAATGATTAAGTTTAATATTTTGAAAACCGCTAACGTAACACAACAATTTCAAGAAACAAAATTTCCTTTTTTACTGAAAAACACAACGGGGTTTTTATTATTTAAAAAATAACCGAATTATTGGCTAAAAACTAAAAATGTTGTATCTTGGTAGCTGTCCTTAAGGGGGCGCTTCCCTGCCCGCCATATTGAATCTGATTCCCATAAGAGTAATGCTACAGAATAAGTCATTTTTTTCCGTTAATTCGTGGAATAAATTTAAAAATTTGGTTTCATTTTGAAGTACTGTCATATGCGGATGTTGATTGCCGAATACATTTTCAGAAACAGTTTTATTGTTTTCATAAACGTATGATATAAATAGTAAACTTTATTAATTTTTTACTCAGTTGCAAAAAGAGATATTGCAAAAATCCTTAGCAATCAACACCCACAGTCTATTTTACTTTAAGAAAAAAAATACAGCTTTCGTTTTTCAACAAAAACAGCAAAAAAATATGCTTAATAGTGAAGGTATGTTTTGGTTATTTAACATTAAAATTGGTACCCAATATCGTAGTTTTTAATGTGGAGAGCCGAGCCTTAATATAGCCACCAACTCGGTTATCTTGTAAGTTACAGAAATAATAAAACAATCGTTAAGTTTGTCATTAAAAGAGGCAATTTTTGTTTCTTAATATTTGTTTTTCTTTCATTATTGGTTTTTGAGATATTTTACATTTTACACATTACAAATTTTAAATTGCCGCCATTTTGAAAATATATAAAAAATCTTTTGAAATTAAATAAAACCCTTTCCCTTTATATTTACAAAAGTACTCTAGAAAAAATGTCAAAAACTGGCTTGACTTTATAGGAAAACTATTACAAATTCTAACCTTTATGGGAAATTGATGAAAAATAAATTTTTGAAGTGATAACTTCTATTGGCCCGTTGGGCACTTTCGACTTGGCTATGTTTTCGAAATCTCGCGTCACGCCAGATTTCTCGCGAGATCTTGCATCACGCCAGATTTCCCGCGAGATCTCGCGTCACGCCAGATTTCTCGCGAGATCTTGCATCACGCCAGATTTCCCGCGAGATCTCGCATCACGTCAGATTTCTCGCGAGATCTCGCGTCACGCTTTTGTTTAGACACAAGTCAGATCGTGGAGAGGGAATATTATTAATACATTATTTACATTTATTAGCATAGCAATCAAATTAACACATAAGAATTAGTTAATATAATATAACAGCTGATTTCGCCCATCATCTGTAATTCTTAAACAAAACCCAGCGTAGATTATATTTTGGGGTTATGTTTACAACTTCAACCATTAAAATTTCTTGTGATGTTAATTTTCTTATATATTAGTTATACAACTAATGTAGGCTTCTATAACTATAAGTTATATGGGCTTCTACACGTTATAAGATTTGCTTTGGGTTTATAAACTGTATATAAAACTAACCTTTGATCATCAATATATTCGTTTATACAAATTTAAAGAAGGATACCTACTGTTTAACTTCGCAAACATTCGTACATCTTTGTATAACATATTTGATTATTAATTTCTTTACTGTAATATTAACAACTTCTAAATCATTTGATCTATCAATATGAAATAAAAGGTAACTAAAAGATAATATTTTTACCTTTCTTTAAATATATAATAACGGATATAAATAAACAATTTGAACAAATAGGCCTACAGTTTTATAATCCTTATAATTGTACACATTTACCGAGTTAAAAATCCCCGTGGTCATAGAAGAAGTTATCACTTCCAACGTGTGGTCTTAAGCACACCCAGTTAATTTTTTCTCAAAATCCAATCTCCTCCAATTTACAAAAACAAAATACCGCAACAAAACGCCAAAATTGAAATGTTTCTTAATTTGGAGCCTAGGACGTTTAAAAAAAAGGGGGGAAACATTTTTGAATCATTGCCCATCCTTGTCTAGTACTACAATGCATAGTTATTGTCAACCCAATATGTCAGTAAACACTTCATGAATATCGGATTACTAAATTGTGTGTACTCTGATATTTTCTATTCATAACTAGTGGGCCCAGCAATGCTTCGCTATTGCTTGATTTAAATTAAAGGATAGTAATAAAGTTATTCCATTTCATTATATTGACTCAATGAAAAATGGTTTTTATGCCACTTAAGAATATACTACACAAATTTAGATTTATAGTTTGTAAACCTTTATAGATAATACAGTAAGCCTTTTGTTTGTTTTTATCTAATCTAAAAAAAACTGATAGTTGAGAAGAATTAATTGTAAAAAACCTGATTCTAAATTAGCCTAATTGGTTGCAAATAAACGTTTTTCGGTTCATTGTAAGTTAGGACTAACCTAAAATTATGTTATGTTTTTGATCCAACTCAGCTGCTTTATATATATTATGTAACAACCAATGTTTGAATTGAATTAAAATATAGTAAGCTTTTCAGTTGATTTTCGTTTTTGTTTGCTTTAAGTTGGTCAGTCTAACCTAAAAAAGCTGTTGGTTTTGAAGAATAATAAACTGATTATAAATCCTAAGTAAAGTTGCTATGGTAATGAAAGTAAACAAACATGTGTTACTAAGCATTTTATTAGAACAGCTGGTCTTGAGTCTATACAAAAGAGGCTATTTAGTTTTTCCAAAATTTAAAACTTTTTCGGGAGACTTTGTAAATTTGTCTTTATATAAAAACCTAGTTCAGACTATTACGAACATTTTAAAATAAAAAATAGCCAAATTGGACCAGCCGTTCTCAAGTGATGCGCTTACAAAGGAACAGCAATTCATTTTTACTTTTTCACTATACTATAGTATAGAGAAAGTATAGTGATCGCAAAAAAAATCGATGTTGAGATTTTTGTGGAAATATCCGTTTTGGGACCCCATGAGTCCAAAAAAGTTGTTTTTACAAAATGTCTGTCTGTATGTCTGTATGTATGTCTGTATGTCTGTATGTATGTATGTCTGTATGTAGACAAAGCTAGAGAGAAAACTATTCGATCGATTTCAACCAAATTTGCACCAGACATGTCCAGTACGCCTGTATAGATGCACGAAAAAGGGTTTTGAACAATTTTGAAAAACAACCCCCTTTTTGGCCAAAAAACCCCCAAAAATCAGTTATTATTTTTTTATTAAAAAACGGCTCTAACGATTTT